>JBAMJV010012685.1:0-27784 GCA_037951105.1 Echinarachnius parma
AATCATATTAGGCCATAGATAAATCAATTATATCATAGTTAAAATCATTAGTTTCATAACAAATATTAAACGAAAGGTTAAAAGTAATATTCTCGTAGAGGCAATTAATCTATCCAACAAAAAAAATCATAATAACGATGATTAAAGGGATAGTCGAGTTTGATTATAGAAAGTACAGTTTTGGTCAAACTCGAATTTAGAATCCAAAACCTGAACCATTCCATTGCAAACGAATAGGTATACCTCCCGAAGCTCGACAAGGTATAACATATTACAACACGACTAAACCAATGATTAAAAATGACGAGATCATCAGTACAGTCTTATAGAAAACATCTTTTGTACATTTAAAAAAAAGTGATAGCTTTTTTTTTTCAACGGCTGGTCCAAAATTATTGAATTTATTGTTGGGACTCCCATAATATTACAAATGGGTATCTGTTGTGATATTTCAGCCGTCTCTGAACCAATTTGATCAAATAAGCTTTATTCTGTCATCAGAATCGTATGAATCTTTTAAATGTGACACTCACTTTTATCATTACCATCACAAAAAAAAGGTATATGCAGCCGCGTCCTCTAACCAAACTCAACTATCCCTTTAAAGGGGTAGTATAGTTTTGTAAGGCTGAACTTTATTAACCAAACCTGGACTAGTAACATTATAAACTAATAGTTATGGGCAACTCCAGCGTCACGGACATTACAAATCAGAGAATTTTCATGACTTTCCAATGCCTCTACTAATTACAAAGACAATCTCCTAGTTGAGTATGCAAAAAAAAGAGTTCAGAACATGTTATCCAATTCGTTACTGAGTAATGTTGCGAAATGTGCGCCGTCACGGACGATTACATCTTTTGGACATGACTTTTTTGCACTCCTTATACATCTTTGCCAAAAGTCTGTGTTAGTTCTGAGACCTCACAAAGGTGATTTAGGTATTTAATTATAGACAAGCAGAGTGAATTGAATCCAAGTTGTTTTTTGGGGGAAACGGGCCAGGCATTTGTGATCTAGACAACAAATACGTTGCAGTCACGGACATTACATTTTCAGCGTCACGTGACCAGTTACACTTTTTGTCCACTTTTCTCTAAACTCAGAAATAACCCGCAAGAAATGCTCCATTAGTGCATGCACTTTTTTTACATTGAACAGTTTGATATGTACTCAAACAGTTTTGAGAACAAACTTATAGTTTCAATTTTTTTTTCAATTAGCAAAAAATTATTTTAAACATATTAATAAATTTTTCCAAAATTATTGTAAAATTTGAAATTTTTCAACAGAATGTGCAGTAAACCAATTGTTCAACTATTAAAACAAATATTATACATTTTTAATGAGGTACAATGCTGTTTTGTGCCAAAAAATTGTAAAATCTAAAAAAGTTGTGTACAGTCATGGGCATAACACATACCAAAACGGTGCGGTTCGTTATTCCGAAGGTTCGTTATTCCGAAGGTTCGTTATTCCGAAGGTTCGTTATTCCGAAAGCACGCAAATTTCCTTATACCTGAGTGTTCGTTAATCCGAAATATGAAATAGGGTTCGTTAATCCGAACATTTGTGCATTATTCCGAAGTTCGTTATTCCGGAAGGTTCGTTATCCGAGAGGTTCGTTATTCGAAGGTTCGTTATTTCCGAAGGTTCTTTATTCCGAAGGTTCGTTATTCCGAAGGTTCGCTATTCCTAAAATGAAATCGGGTTCGTTTATTCCCGAAGGTTCGTTATTCGAAGGTTCGTTATTCCGAAGGTTCGCTATTCCTAAAATGAAATCGGGGCGCGTTATTCCGAAGGTTCGTTAGTCGAAATGAATTAGGGTTCGTTAATCCGAAATCCGAAATGAAATAGGGTGGTGTGCGTGTGTGGGCGTGTGTGTGTGTGTGTGTGTGTGTGTGTGTGTGTGTGTGTGTGTGTGGTGTGTGTGCGTGTGTGTGCACACTGGCGTAATGGTGGGGGGGGGGGGGGGGGGCAGGGGCCCCCTGTCCCCCAAATCAATTTAAATCTTTAATAAAGCATAAACATGCATGCATGAAGGAATCATGAACATTAATAGAGGAACAATCCCCCCCCCCCCCCCCCTTGGGCTGCCAAGTGAAAATTTGACTGTGGGAAAAACATCACTGTGCTGGGGTTCAAAATAGCAACCCCCCTCCCCCCTCCCCCCCCCCTGCCCTTAGTTACTATTTATGATGAAATACATACAATTCAGACAAATAAAATGTGATTTTGGACTGATATCAAGCAGCAAAATCTAACTTATGACATAATTATAATTATATCAAATTGATTTTGGTTTTATTTCAGCACTGTTTTTTTTACATGAGAAAGATATAAATATATATATCTCATTCTTATTGCAACTGTTGTACAAATAGAAAATAAAATCACAATTTGACTAGAATTGTAAAGCCTCCTCTTGCCTGGCCTCCTCCCCTTCTCTCCTCACCCCCCATTGCAGCCACGGCAATTAGAGAGTAAGATTGATCACCCTTTCCCAAGTCCACTGTCTGCTCAAATATCATATCACTCAATTTTTTTCTACGTCGTATTTCTTTAATTTTCGGAGTGTAGAACGAACTCCTATTTTCATTTTAGGACTAATGAACCCTTCGAATAATCGAACGCCGATTTTATATTTTCGGATCATCGAACCTTCGGAATAACGTAACCTTCGGAATAACGAACCTTCGGAATAACGAACCTTCGGAATAACGAACCCGATTTTATTTTCGGATCAACGAACCTTCGGAATAACGAACCTTCGGAATAACGAACCTTCGGAATAACGAACCTTCGGAATAACGGACCTTCGGAATAACGGACCTTCGGAATAACGAACCTTCGGAATAACTGAACCTTCGGAATAACGAACCTTCGGAATAACGGACTGTAACCGGAAAATCATGGACTAAGAGTATAATTTTTGCAATTTGATCATACTATATGAGATTTAACCATCTCTTTCTCCTCCCAGTAAGTTATAGTCAAGTCTTTATTGATTATTGAGACATGCATGTTCAAATTAAGCAAGGAATTTAGTTTTATAAATAGTTCAGAGTACTGACTCAAAGTTCACTATCTGATTAACGATACAATTTATTAAAACTTGAACCAGGAAGGTAGTAGTCCCCCTGTTACTTGGGATTATCTTATTTCTTGGCTAAAGTAAGACATTTACATAAGAAAATAATGCTTGATATTTTTTTGCTCTGCTTTTTTATACTTTTCACTGTGTATGTAATGTCCGTGACGCAGCCGTGACGTAATGTCCGTGACGCCATTCTGGACAAGCCATCAAATATTTTAGTAAATGCTCTTGATATACTTTATGATATAACATTCTAGCTTTGCAAATGAATTTTGAATTAAATTGAATTAGGACTTCTGCTTCTACAAAAACTTTTATATCTAAAACGTCACGGACATTACACATCAATGTTGTAAGAATCAAGATTTTATCCAATAACAGTTTTCAAAAAGTAAAGATTTTTACACAATTTCCTTTTCTATGATGTTAAAACAAAGCATAAACAAGACATTAGAAGTAGAATTATTGTTCTGAAGTGATCCATATTTTAAAATTTTATTTCACAAACAACGGATGCAAATTTCATCATTTTTGGGGGTAATACATACAATTTTTGTCCCAACTTCAATGACCAAAAAAAAAAAAAATTCTGCATTGAATTTCAAACTTTTTTCCTTTAGTCATCAAAATATGGTCCTTCCTCATTACTATCCAGTAGTTAACAAGGCTGTCCCATGAGTTTCATTTTTCCATCCTTGGGTGACATTTTTCGTGGAATTGCCCTTATAACTCCACCATGCTCGAAAGGTATACAAAATTACAAACGACTAAGTAAAAAGCCTGTTATCATTCAAAAAGAGCCATTAAAACACGAGAGGGCGCTTTCTAAAAAGGCATTGGTTTAAACCATTTTTCATACAAAATTATGCATGTGATGTTTTATTGAAACAATGATTAAATAGAGAGATCATCAACTATTTAAAAAATGCGTTTTAACATTTTTGAAAAAGTGCAAGCATTTTTTAAATTTTTTGAAAAAAAATGCATCTAATTATTTGGGCCCCAAATAATTATAAGATCAGATATATTTATTGATATTTCAGCAGTTTCTGGGTCGATTTTGACCAAATAAAGTTTATTCTGCCATTAAAATTGCATGTTCTCTCAAATTCGACACTCAGTTTTTCATTACCTCACACAAAAATTGTGATGAGCAGCGCCCTCTCTACCAAAACTAAACTACCCCTTTAAACTTCGAATTCGCAACAGATATTGATATTCCTCTAATCAAAATAAATGATATAATGAAATGATTTGCTTTTAATATTGCATGGACTGATAATAAATGTTTTGTTGAAATGTTTTTATTTAAATTTCATTACTTACAAATCAGTGGTTCCCAAATAGACAGGGCCTTATGTCCGGTTTGGTTCAAGGAAGTTTTGGCTTGAGCGCCCTATTTTTCAACCTCATCCAGACAGCGTTTATCAACCCTGATAATCTCTCTCCGAATAAATCGGTGCGACTTGAAGCAAGAACAGAAACGTAAGTATAGTGCACGTAATTAGACAGAAAAATCCACCTCGTTCTGAAGGGGTCCTTAAATATTATGACGTCATACTATCCCCATCTCTTTTGGTGATTGATTTATCGGTCTAGCACGTTGTATACTGCAATATTTGTTTTCCTTTTTTTGATCTCGAGCAAATAACGTTGATACTAAATAATAACACTCCTCTTCTTTCATTAAAGTGATCGAACACTACAAGATTTTTTTCCAAAAGTGATATTTAAGACTTTTCTACAAAATAATATCATCGTAATACTCATCTGAATAATTAATGTGCGAACGTTTCACTAAAAACACACTGTTTCCCTAGTGATGGAGTAAAATATTTATGTCAGGTTTTCAGGCCCGTAGCCAGGGGGGTGCGTTGGGTGCGTACGCACCCCCCCCCCCCCCCCCCCCCCCCCCCCCAATTCAGAAAGGTCCACTTTTTGCCGTTCTCGGGTCCACTTTTTACCGGCCTCGAGTCCACTTTTTACCGGTCTCGAGTCCACTTTGTATTGGTCTCGACCATCTTAACCGGCTTACACAACTCTTAGCCTGTGGTCTCGGCCTCGACATTTTTTGGCAAGTGGTCTCGGTTCCGTTTTTGTAAATTTCGCACCTCGATCCCCATGAAAAATCCTGGCTACGGGCCTGGGTTTTTATCACCTACTGCCCAGGTTTCGAATAAATCTAAAATATTTTTCAGGAAAACTTTTCAGTTCAATCATAATTAAGGATACAATTTAACAATCAAAGTCCATTTAATTTGTTGATACCATAAGCCAAACAACACGGTACAATCTCCGAGAGAATTATGTTGAATTTGACAAGTTAATGGATCACCATAACATGCATTTAGCCTTTTCAGTCTTGCATAATAATTGCCTTAAAATTGTTTAACCAAGTTTGAAAGATCATATTAATTGATGTGCGCTTAATTATAATTGGTGTAATATCGATTCGGCGTGAGTAATTTCCTTGGTATACATGTATGCGCATTGTAAAGCCAGTGCACCTGTACAGTGCACCTGTGTCAGATATTGCCCAAAATGACATTGGAGACTTCAATCCTTTACCAAAATCATTGTAAGATATGCCCAAGTAGTGATGTGTGAAAGTTTCATTGAAAAAGAACACTGCATTCCTGGTTAAAAAAGCGGAAATTTGCGTTAGCTTTTACAACAAATTTCTGAGACGTGTAATGTCGTGTATGAGGTTGAGCTGAATGATTATCAATGATAGATATCGTCATACCATAAGGGGCATTTTAAAAATCTAACCCTATTTCTTCTTTTTCCATAAGCCAAACAACACGGTATCTGAGAAATGTGGAAGCTCAAATTTATTTGTGTGGAGTTAGACACGTTACAGGTGCACCTTCAATGTAATGTACAGGTATATATATTATAAATATTAAATAAATGTTATATTGTGTTATATTTTGTGCAGCTATTATAGTCAGGAATCCGTTCTCAGGCGCGTGCCAGCATGTTTTATATTACAAGGCGGTATATTCTTCCTCACCAATTGTGTTGGGATACTGCTACTTCGTGATCCACCGTTGCCCACATCACCGTCGCCGTCGTCATCGTCTTCGTCGGCTTCGTCTTCATCATCGACATCCTCGTCACCTTTACCAGTTGAAGCCACGGAGGTAAACATTATAGAGTGGTGAAGTGTGATGTCATAAAAAATCATTTTTTAGAATTTTCAAATTTGAACTTCATTTTCGGAAAGAGCATGACAAATAATGTCCAAATACCGAAAATCAATTGAATATGTTAAGTATTTGCTGAGATATGCCCATCCGAATGAATTTTACTTCAATAGGCAATCAGTGTTATAGTGCCCTGGTTCATAACTTTATGAACCAGAGCACTATAACACTGATCGCCTATTGACAAAATATTTATTCGGATGGGCATATCTCAGCTAATACTTAACATTTTCAATTGATTTTCGGTATTTGGACATTATTTGTTATGCTCTTTCCGAAAATGAAGTTCAAATTTGAAAATTCTAAAAAGAGATTTTTATGACGTCATAACTTCTGTACTCTATACATCAATAGACCGCTTCTGTAATGTATGCAAATAATATGCGTATGACGTAAGATTCCCCGTTGGCAAGCTTAACAATATAGTAACTATGTCCGGCAAGCTAAGTTTGCTGGAGCTTGCCGGACCTAGTTACTATTGTTAAAGGGCATCAAGCGTGGGGATGCTACATAGCGGGTCGCCATTTTGAACTGGGTTAGTTTGCGCGCACCGCATGACACTGAGCTAACGTGCATTACGCACCGTGCGCAACGCGTATGCAAGATGGCGCCGCGCATCTCATTTGACGAATCTGAACTACCTTTAAGCTTGCCAACGGGGAGTCTGACGTCATACGCATATTATTTACATACATTACATAATATTGCATGTCAATCATACTTCCCTGAAAGTGGAGCAAAGAAGTTCGAGCCCTGTGGGTTTCGAACCTGTAACCTGCAGGTTGCTAGAGCGACGCTCTTACCCACTGAATAATGACAGAACTATAATCATAGGTGCATGGCTCAACCAAAATGCCCCTTTCTATGCCCCTGTTGTATTGTTAGACCTCTAGCACTCCCGTAAGGGGAAATTACAAGAAACTTGGGAAATTGTGCGAGGGACTATTAGAAGGGATACAGCGTTGTGAAATAAAAACCAAAAAAAAAAAGAGCGCGCGCTTTCCAGTCGTGCGATCCCGAGTTCGAACCCTGCCAACCGCGTTTGTCCTTCAGCAAGACAATGTATCCACAATTGCTGCTCTCTGATACCCTGGTGTATAAATGGGGACCTGGTAGGAGGTGCAAGCCTTTATGTGAATGATCTTCTAAATGCCCATGAACCGCTTGGAAGGAGTGGAGATGGTTCACAAAATGTGCGCTGGTTTGCATTGTATCCCATGACCGGTGTAATAATAAAGCGCTATGGAACATAATTTATGTTTTTAGCGCTATATGAGAAACTATTGGAATAGTTAAATTAAATATTAATTGCTGATTGCTGATGGCTGATATTTTAGAAAATGTGTACATTCAAGGCAATAATGTGGTTGACGATAACCGGTGGTAAAATAACCAATGATCGCGAAGAACAGCAACATCGATTAACAAGATATGCCAACTCAATCTGTATAATTATGAAGACAATTATACTCTTTGTACATGTTGTATAGGCTTAAATATCCTTATAAGAAATTAAACCACCGCAACACTTTATGAAGACGCGGAAATCTTCTCAATATCATATACAAAATAATTTTTCCCCCACCCCCCCCCCCCCCCCTTTATTTTGTTAACTTCTCTCCCTCTGAACAGTTAAACGACTTTCCGATTCCGATGTTGACATCGGCGACGAACGTCGCCAAATCATCTGTTCTGACATCGAAGTTTGACCAGGCTGACGAGACAGCGAACGAATCAGTGGGCGAACACGAACGGTTGCTGAAACGCGTTGTGTCGTCTTCGAATACATCTTCGAGTTTTGTGAAAAGAAGCACCGAATCAGCAGCAGCAGCAGCAGCAGCGCCTCTTTACGGCGTTGTAAACTCACCGGGCGTGCTCATTGACCACCAAAGTAAACACGATGATCTCGATGATGAGGCTAGTGATGGCGACAAGGGAGTAGGTCCATGGCAGAACGACGTCGGGTGTTCCGGAGAATCGTTGACCATGCGGCAGGTTTTGTTAAGGACGTCCTATTGGCAGTTTTTTGCGATGCTCGGTGCTGCAGTATTCGCTGGGACCACGTTTTCCGGGAGCTTCAAGGTTGGATGTTTAAATTTAAGTCGAATTTTCAAAGTGGCGTTGGAGTTAGAATTACGGAAATTGAAAATACAAATATAAAACTTTCAGTGAAACTTTTAAAATT
Source organism: Echinarachnius parma (assembly GCA_037951105.1). Taxonomy (NCBI): domain Eukaryota; kingdom Metazoa; phylum Echinodermata; class Echinoidea; order Clypeasteroida; family Echinarachniidae; genus Echinarachnius; species Echinarachnius parma. The sequence continues at coordinate 8,492 of JBAMJV010012685.1, forward strand.
GAAAAACAAAAAATTGAAATTAAAAATGTAATTTGAAATTGAAAATGAATTTTAAAATGTGACATGATATTTGAAATTGAAACATGCAATTGAAATTGAAAATGAATTTAAAAATTAACAATTATATTTTACTACATAGTGTAAAGCGCTTAGAGGTAACATCATAATCATAAATGCCGCTCTATTAATTGAAACTATTATTATCATTATTAATTTGAAATTGAAAAAGTGGATTGGGAGAGGTAATTCAAAAAGTAGCCAGCTTTTGATCTGAACCATTCTTCGCGGCGATGTTCAGTGCTATAATCCAGGCCCGTAGCCAGAGGGGGTGCGTTTGAATTTCTGCACGATGACCTATCTCTCAGCGGAGATTGTAATATCAACATCAATACTAGGAATTTTAGTTCAACGATTAGTACAAAGAATGCCAGAAATTGACTATTTTTCACAATGTTCTCGTTCATATTTCAGTCGTTTGGCTTAGAATTCCTGCACGATGACCTTTATCTCAGCGGGGTGGGGTCAATGACATCAGTCTTCAGCTTTTTAGGTCATATACTGACTGGAGTATTCATTGACCACGCGTCCATTGTGGTACGTACGATTTATTTGATTATTTTTTGAATTTCGTATTTATAGTATAGGTGTCGTGACACGATCGGACAGGCGCTTTAATTTCATCCACAAAACCGATCACTGCGCCTAGGCATATTTTACAGTGGAATCCCAATTTTATGCGCTCAATTTAATTTATGTTTTATATTTCTGGTCAGTTGTTTTTCAAATATCATTATTGATTAGTATAAGCCTAGTCATTAAAAATAATGAATATTCTCTTTCCAGTCGACATTGGTTGCGTTGACGGGTTCGATGTCGGCGCTCTTCCTGTCCGTTTCCTTGACGACCCTCGGGGGGTATTATATGCTGCCGTTCTGGGCCTGTTCCATCCTGTTTGTGCTCGGCGGAAATTACGCGATTCTTCCCGTATTCCTCATGAGGTGAGTTTTTAGACGCAGTCAAGTTATCAACATGAAAGGCCGACACCGTTGATGAATATTATACAGATATTGACTGTCTTGAGGGGCAATATAACATTTGAGATCCTCGAGGGAAGTTATATTTGTGTCGAGGGACATTATATTTTCCCGAAGCGCGTAGCGCTGAGGAAAAATATAGTATTCCGAGACAAAAATATAACTCCCCCAAGGGAAATGAAATGTTATATGGGTCCCGAAGGAAAAAGTCAATATCTGTTATATTATGATGACCTATATAGATACAAATCAAGATAAATATAAATTTGGTGTTGAAATAAAATTATGGACAAGGGAAAATCATTAGATTAAATCGAAATCCTTCCAGTAGAACAGACGTGTTATTATCGAAATGCTGTGCAAAATGCTTCTTTATTCGAGCTTCCTTTCAAATTTACTTTCGGATCGCGCAATCTCCGTAGAAAGCTTAACAACGCTGCGCGTGCCAGGATGCTAATACGCGCACATTGTTCATCTTCACACACCCATTGTGACGTAAATTACGTCACCGGTCAATATAACGCCGTTATATTGACCGGTGACGTAATTTACCGGTCAATATAACGCTTCTCATCCTTGTAGCGATGGTCACGTGACAGCATTTTGACCAATCGCACACCAGCATCTTTATAGGTCATATAATATTCCCGAATATTCCCTGATAGTTTGAGCAGAATCGGTTAAAGGGGAAGGAAACATAGCTGGAATGTTCGCTTACTGCAACTGATAAGTGCAGAATTCCTGTCACTTGTAGGCGTATATTTCCTCTTTGTGGAAATAATCAATTTTTTGAAACCACTATCAACTGTTTTGACTGAGGGCTGAAGGCTGCCATGTTTCCTTATGAAACGTCATCTGAGCACATTTGGGCGTGCACTAACAAAAGCGGTCTTGTTAAATCTGCTGCTTTGTCAGTGGATACGTAACCCACTTTTGTCAGATGCGCCCAGATGACGTTTCATACGGAAACCTGCATGGCAGCCTCCAGTGCTCAGTCAAACAGTTGATAGTGGTTTCAAAAACAGGGATTATTTCCATTATTAGAGGAAATATATATACGACTATATAGAGTACCGAAGTAGTGACGTCACATGCTTTTTCCTTTAAGTAGTGGGTCGGAGCCGGACGATTGCCTTCTTAGCCACCGCTAGATCACCAATTCATTACTTGCCTGACATTGTTTAGAACCATCACCCATGGCAATGAATAGCTCTGACGTCACACTTCGGTACTCTTTAGAAGTGACAGGAATTCTGTACTTATCATTATAAGAGCAAGCGTTTCCTTCCCCGTTAAGAAGTACGTAGCTGTCAAAAAGTTGTTTTGGACATAATACATCCAATGTGGAGCAGCCAGCACATAATTCCCCTTTTATTAAAGGGATATTCCCTCATATGCAAGCCAAATTTCAAATTATTGTCTTATATGAAAGAAAATGTCATTTAATAGCATGCCTGAAAAATTAGGGCTTGAAATATCTTTTTCGTGAAGTTATAGACCTAAAACTAATAAAACGACAACCAACGGTTAATTGTGCATGTACGTGTATTCACCCAGTGAGGAAGTTCGTACACGGATTCCACGAAGTATATACCACAACGTTATGCGTGACCCCTACATGACCCGCGCTAGCTACGTGACCCGCACACACATAATAATAGCATGACCGAATATTAAACAAAATAACCAAACCTGATTGATTGATTGATTGATTGATTGTTTGACTGATTGATTGATTGATGGTTTATTAATATATTGATTGATTGATTGGGTAATGGATAGTTTCTCGATTGGTTGATTGACTGATGGATGGTTTATTGGTCTATTGATTGATTGATTGATTGATTGATTAGAAGAATTATTGACTTATTGGTCTATTGATTGATTTATTTATTGAGTGAGTGAGTGATTTATTGGGTGAGTGAGTGAGTGAGTGAGTGAGTGAGTGAGTGAGTGAGTGAGGGATTCCACATTCTACAAGCCATGCTTTTTAGTGGATCCCTCCATTTTCACTTGAAATTTAAACATACAGAAAAATTCGTTTACTTTCTGATTCCGCTTTTATAACATGATTATTTCTAAATGTCAAAATTTAATTGTACCTTATTTAAAAATTTCGTTGTATCTGAATTCATTGTATTTGAATTAATATATCATATCAACATAAATTTTGATTGCCAATGTTTATAATTTATTGTTTATACTTTCACAAATGTTGTTGTGACTTATTCATTGTAAATATATGTACCATCTTGTTGAAAATGAAATAAAATTGAACATTGTGAAGAATAAGTATGCGACCAATTTACCGAAGTGGGCGCCATATTTGGGCGGCGCTCTCCCATCTTTTTGTACGGGCGCCTACTTACTACTAAGTGAGAGATAGAAGTGAGTGAGTAAGTGATTGATTGATTGATTGATTGATTGATTGATTTAGTGAGTGAGTGATTAATGGTGGATTGGTTGGTTTGGTTGGTTGGTTGGTTGGTGGTTGGTTGTTGGTTGATGGTAGGTGGGTCGGTGGGTCGGTTGGTTGGTTAGTTGATCAATCGGTTTATTGATTAATTGACATTGCTGTTGATTAATTTACGGTATATATATATATTGCAGGGTTTACGGCGCGGAACACTTCGCGAACCATTACGCATTTACCATAGTTGGTGTCTACACAATATTGGTTCTCGGGTCCTTGGCGGCAGCTCTACTACAAAGCTACCTCGCATGGAGTACGCTTTACACCAGTATCGGAGTCATATGTATGATAGGTGAGATAATACAGTGGATCTTCTTTATTTGAAAAAGGCCAATGCTATATATCATGAAACTTACCTCTTTATATTATCAGGGTAATAGAAAGAAAACAAAAAACTTGGACTCCATCACATTAAACAATACAAGGACAAAGAAAGCGTCAAACAATGTATGTTGGAATTATAGTTGAGAGCTGTATGATTAATGATAATCGATTCAAGTCTTTTTTTGTATATAATGATATATAATAATCATCACACCCACCAAATTAATCAAGAAAATTTCAAATGAAAAAAAATCTCTGAAATGGTTCAGAGCTACCTAGCATTAAATATGCTTCACATCATTCTAGGGGTCATGTGTATGATAGTAATGACATGAACGATACCTTGATTTATAATTCATAATGATCAAAATCGCGACAAAATCACCCCCCATGATTGAAAAAAATGGTACGATAATAATAGCCAGTGTGATTGGCACGATGTAAACCCGACTATGGCCCGAAGAGCAGTGGCATAGTCCATGCTGAAAATAATGTTTAAACCATTTCGCATTTTTTAAATGTGGCTATCTCATAGTATTTATTTTGTTTAATTAACTAACAAGCTTGTTTTTTATTACAGCCATGGTTTTCGGGATGTTCATGAAACTTCCACAACCAGTCGAACACAACCGGAGATGACGCCTTTTCCATGCATCCTTTCCTTCAGTTTGGAACTTTGGAATAAGATTGAATCCTTAAAGGGGACCACCAGGCAAAGGACAACACATTATTATATGTTTTGGTACCGTTTTGTGATATCAAATAGATACCCAACAGTTTGCAAAGGGTTGTGTAATTCATAAACAAAGCAATTAATTTCCACCACTTACGGAACCACTGCTATTTCCTGGTTCCATACGGGCCAAGCATTTGCGAGTGCGCCAATGCTTTCACGCGTACGTCAATAGATTCCCGGATGATTCATTCGCTCTGCACAGTGCGCTCTGGCTCAGCACGCATATAGTCTACGCAATTCAGACCGCATGAACGCATGGTTGAGAATGGTGATGCGTTTTCCAATTATATATATTTTTCTGAAAACATATTTTTGTGAACTTGTTGAAGGAATGGAATACTAAAGATGGTACCTTTCTATAATAAGAATATTATTTTTGGGTGGTGGTAGCCTTTAAAGGAACTACATCAGCGTCTAGATGGCCTAATTTTCACAATTCGGCTCTCTATATGTAATTTTTCCCGAAGAAAAAGAATTTGGCAGTCATTTCTCATGAAATAAATCAATTTTTTAATCAAATTAGTAAATATCTAATTGTCCTGGGAACGCCCCTTTTAAATCGCCAAAATGTGACGTCATCTAAAGAACGGACTAATGAACTAAATTCTGTAGATGACGCGTCATGACGTAAGCCAATGAATTGTCAATCACATGTCGATCACGCTGCCGATTCCGGACCCTAAATGTGGGTGGGGCGTAAATTGGCTGCTTAGTGAGATTTTGCATAACAACTTGAAGTTTGCCCACTTCTCTTGTACCTTGTTGTTTGGCTTATGGTAACAGAATAATGAAATGGGTTTTGATTTTTCAAATGTCTCCTCGGGATAAAATCAGACATTGCTTTTCTTTCGTTTCCCTAGAGAAATTTTTGTATATGAAATTCTCACATATCAGTATCAACAATCTTACAATAATATCTCTTGGGGAAAAAATATAAAGTTAATGGATCACTTTAACTCGTCAAGGACAAGAGCTATTGTAAGGTGAAATTGATCATTGTTTTCCTCTACAAATTGGCAACTCCCAATTTGTGTTGACCTTTTAATGACATGAAAATAGATAGGTGGAAAATATTTAGTAATAAGACAAATATGAAGTGACTTTTCTGCAAAGTTGCCAATTTGTTTTCAAAATATCACAATGTGTTGCCAATTTAAGGATTTTCTTAAATTATAGCGATCTATATGCAATAATACAAATCATTAAAAAATAACTAAAGCAGGTAAAGTAACAAAATAGAGAAACGTACGCTCTTTCTCATTGTATACGTTATATAACTTTTTATCTTCTTGCTGAAGTGTAGGGGCTACCAACCCACAAATATGTGGGACTCCGTCCTTGATGCTAGTATATACACACACCTAGCTGAATTCCAGTTGATCTAAACAAATATTTGTTCTGGAAGTTAAATTGTACTTGTACTTGTTATATATCTGTTTTACATTGTCATATAATTTATTTATGCATTACATTTGGGTTTTTTATATTTTAAATACATGCTTATATTATAAAAGAGGAATCTCGCTTTGATTCATACATGACCTTCCTTTTCAGTTATGCGTTGTTCTTTCGTTTTTTGTATGCATAGAGTGCGTTAAATAATGAGTGTGCATAATGTGACTTAGTGGAACCTCTTTATAACAAACTAGCTATACAGGGTGGCCAAAAAAATACGGAACGGGGCACTTCCCCCAAAAAAGTAACAAAATAATCATGTCCATCGGATATGGTATCTTTTCCAATGAAAAACGATACCAAGAACAGCAATTTTGGTCGTGTAGTTTTTGTTTTATGGCGCTCTGAGTGACACCATGTCAGGCTCCCATTTTTGTCAATTTTTACCAAGTCAGTGCCTGATTAATCGCACTTACTGCCCGTCATAGCATTGAACAACGAGCAATATGCGCACTATTGTTAGTGTGCATTCAGCTGTGTGCCGAGATGGTTGTTTTATGCTATGACGGGCAGTAAGTGCGATTTATCAGGCACTGACTGGAATCAAGAACATGAAATCCCCTTGATAATAGAAAATATCAATGATTTGAATCAACGTTTTGTGCCTCATAAAAGGCATTTTACAAAATTGTTTCAAAGAAACTAACCACTTTCCATAATTTCTATCAACTTGGGATCTTTGTGAAACACCCCCAGTGACTCATGTACAGAAAGAGCACTGATATACAAAGTAGTTTCTGTTTATGGTATTTTATTCAAAAACCTTGTCTTTAATTTGAGTTTGAAATAACAATTCAAGCTTTACTCCATATATATATACAATCAATAAGTTCAAAGAATATTTTAATATTTGATAATTGGAAATTCTGTACATGGTTAAATTCTTTCCAATATGCTTCTTGATATGTAAGTATAAAGAACCCAAGAAACTATATCCAAACACACCAAATATGGTAAGTTGTTCTATATCAGGTAAAAAATATATGTTATACATTTAAAGGAGGGGGGTAATCCCGGCTTTGATTCAGGTTTATATCTTTAAATATGTGCCTTTATTGATATACCACACTCTTTTTTTCAAAGAAATCCTTAAGTTGGGAAAAAAGGGTAAATTTCATGCAACTTTTTTGCTTTATTACGCATCGGCGTTCCATGCTCCTAAAAAAAGTCATTTATAGCAGAGCGGGAATGTGCGCACGTGTCACCCGATTCATGACATCACATGCAGACCGCAACGTGGAGGAATGTGCATTGTTTACATGCAGAGCCTATGACTTGCTTGTAAAACAAACTCGTTTTTGCTTGTAAATTGAGGTTTTACTGAAAATGCTTAAGAATTGCTAAGAAATGAATTGTAGCAGGATGCAGCTACACATCTGAGTGTATATCGTCCATGATATAAACCTGAACAAATGTTTGCAAATATTGAAACAAATGGAAATAATATCTCTGTGTCAATGTGAGTATTGCACTCAGCGTGTATGTCTATGACCGAGCTAAACTGTGATTGCCTGCAGGTGACGTCACAAAGATGACGTCATTTTTTGTTCGCCCGGGACTGTTTTTTTACGGGGGTTCCGAAAGTGAATTTACAAGTTGATTTTTTTATTTTACCGGGTTTTCCCACGAGGAAAATATGTTTGTATTAGTAATCTTCATGAAAATCTACCTTAGATACAGTAAAACCCAATTTTGAGGCAGTTTTCTTGTCACCATACCTTTAACAAGACTAAATATGTGCAACATATAATTATGTACAAAAAACATGTTTATAGGTTTATAGGCGGTGTCGGACACAATTTTCCTGACACGTCTTGAATTAACTAGGTAATAGCTATCTAGATAATTCACTTACGTAGGTGACAGACATGCTACAAATGATCTAGATAGCTACTATCTAGATATTTTCTAGATAATTGATATCAACAAGGAGTTTATATCAAACTTCATGATACTCTACTAAGTATTATCACTTATTTATTATTTATTTATTAGTACTTTGTATTCAAATTTGTATGTGTGCCTAGGGCCCTAGACGATGACCACACCAATGTGCAATCGTTTGTTGCACGTCACCCCAAACGATGCAACCCTGCCTACAATGCCCATCCCTTGAGCAGTGCAAATTATGTTGTTTTTTAATTTAATGTTGGATACTTGACAGAGCCTGACAACTAAATAGACTCATCACTATGATATATACATTTGCGGGAGTGTTGTGGCGAATTGGGTCGGGTGCTTCGTCTTTCAATACGAGGGTTGTGGGTTTCATTCCCAACTGCTACACGTGTGTCCTTCAGCAAGACATTTTATCCATACTTGCTGCTCTCAACCCAGGTGTAGTAAATGGGTACCTGGCAGGAATGTATTCCTTGAAATGCTTGATGCCCCTGCAAGGCGGCTCCGGCTACAGCCAGGGTAATAATACACTGTAAAGTATAATGAACACTGGAATAGAATTTCTAGATTGATGACATAATATAAATGCTCGACTAATTAGTGTCCAACCCCTTGAATAACTATAAAATATATCACATTGAATACATAATTCAATTCCTGAATGAATAGTGCAGGGGGGAGGCGGGGGGGGGGGGGGGGGGTGTAGCATATAGATTTGCAAGTCCACAAAATGAAACGCAACTTGGGTTTAAATGCAAATCCAATGCAAAAAAGTTGAGTTTGATTTCAAGTGCAAGTTGTTGCATTTGAGATCAGATGCCACTTTTGATGCAATTAACCCATTCAGGACTGGTCCTGAAAATATTCTCGCTCGAGTCATTGGAAAATACATGTTATACCAAATTCAATCTATCCTGAACGGGTTAACAGTTGTGTTCAATTGCAAAGCTGCGATGGAATGCAACTCAAAGTTTTATGCAACACCCCCCCCCCCCCCCCTGAACGGGATAATAAATAGGATAAGACAATCATCATAAGTAATAAGCTACCCATCACAATTTCACACTCTCCAGGGCACAAAGTGCCATTTTGGCACTGGGTCTCTTCGCTTGGTCCTCGTCCGTGCAGGCACAGAATAGCTCGATCAGGGGCTGGTACTCGGGACCAAGATTTTCCTTTGGAAGAGGCGGTCGCGTTCCTAGCGCGGCCTCATATTCGGATTCGTCAAAGCTTATTTCGTCGTCATCGTATTCATCGGTGTCGCCATCGTCCCCACCGCAGTCTGTATAAAAATAAGAGTTTTTAGAAAGAATTCAAACAAGATTAGAGTAATCGAGCATGAATGTATTGGTGAGAGATAAGATTTAAAGAATTTGAAAACATCATGGCTTATGGAGGATGGTTTAGTTAATGAAGAGATAAATTCATCAAATAAATATATTATGAAATCTATCCATATTGCTGTGTTTTACAAACATTGTTAATTCAATAACATAGTTATAAGTAACTTAATCGGTTATTTAGTTAATCAAAAATTGTCTTTACCCAAATGAACCACTAAAAATAAAACAATTTTGCCAATATTGTTTATTTGTTTGGGGCCACCCTAACCCTAAGTTTTGGGCCACTAACATTTGAGCGATCTTGATTTTACTTGTCCAACTAGGCTACAAAGATTTTAAAAATATTTTTAAAAAATCAAACAGTTCTGCCAATATTGTTTATTTGTTTGGGGCCACCCTAACCCTAAGTTTTGGGCCACTAACATTTGAGAGATCTTGATTTGACTTGCCCAACTAGGCTACAAAGATTTTTTAAATATCTACTTCTAACATTTGAAGAGGGAAAACTCACCCAATAGATCAAGATGGGGAGCAGTGAGCGACATCATTTCCCAGATAACCAGGCCGTAGGAGAAGATGTCGGTCTTGTGGCTGATGTTACCGCCAACGTGAGCCTCCAGAGCATTCCACGGCTGCGAGCCTACGTACTCGTCGTCAGGATCCTAGCAAGTAGAGAATAGAAAAATACAAACTGAAAATGAAATGAAAAAATTGCCTCCCTAGGAATCGATCCCAAGACCATTGGATTACAAGACCGGTGTTCTATGCACTGAGCTATGAAATCTTATTATCATTGTTGGCATTTACTCTAAAGAATACTCTTTTCAATGCTCATGCAAGTCACAAGCTTTATGAACCTGACTCAAACACAAATGATAAGAATCAATTTAGGGAATTGTGCAAGAGATCAACCAAAGTAATTTTTTCTACAAGGTAATTAAGGTAAATTTAAACATAAAGAACCCTAGAGAAATATAATGTATATACATCAACATAGGGGAAATTAACGAGAAATATATTCAATAAATTTAATTTTGCAAAGAAAAATTGTTAACATACCTCCAAACCCTCAAGGTCATCCCTCAACCTTAGCGCAACACCAAAGTCGCAGAGTTTCACCGTCTCAAAGTCCCCCTTGATGAGGACGTTGCCGCTTTTAAGGTCTCCATGGAGGTACTTCTTATCGTTGTGAAGGTACGAGAGCGCAGACGCAAGGGCCGTAGCGACCTTGTAGATCTGTGTGGCTGGGAATGGACCTGTTTAGGGTAAACATTATACACAATTGAGTTTAGAAATAATAATAATATATAATAATCCTTAAATACGACAATGAAAAGGCTAGAGCCACAAACAACTTACAAGTCTGTCATTATAGATTTTCTGGATATATATTAGTTATCAATTAATATCAATTTGAATAATGCAGACTGACATAAACATACGATCAATATACCACAGGAGCCAGGTTTCAAAACCTATCCATGCCCCAGCATTTGCGTCCCTCAGCAAGGCACTCTATCAACATTGCTGCTCCCCACCCAGGTGTAATAAATGGTACTCTGCATGAATGAGGGTGTGTAAAGCATTGTAAGTGCCCTGTAAAGTAGCACCTGCTGGAATGCTACCCAGGGAGTAGAGAAAATGCAAAAAACACAAATTTCAGAAATATTTATAAATTTTACATTGATCAAGAACATAAGATTGTGTTAATGATATACAATTTATGTGCTTTTAAATCAAATTTTACGTTGCATTTTATAAATAATGTAGCGATGACTGGCTCTCCATAATTTTAATTATTAAACACCCCCTGGCTTTTGTCGTCATACCTTCTCCTTTTTCCTTCCTTCCATCGATCATGTCCATGAGTGACCGCTGACCATTCTCCATGGACAGACACAGAGTCCCATCCTGCGATTTGCTGAATGCTCGGAACTCGACTATGTTTGGGTGACTTATTTTCTGGAGAGAAAAAAGAAAAAGAAGATACATTCACAGACTCACGGAAGATAAGTTACTGAAACTCGACTTTATTTGGATGAAATATTTTCTAAAGAAGAATTTTCACGGATCCTGAATTATACCGCTGAGCATTCTCCATGTACAGACAGAGTCCCATCCTGCGATTTGCTGAATGCTCAGAACTCGACTATGTTTGGGTGACTTATTTTCTGGAGAGAAAAAAGAAAAAGAAGATACATTCACAGACTCACAGAAGATAAGTTACTAAAACTCGACTTTATTTGGGTGACTTAATATATTTTCTGAAGAGGAAAAAGAACAAGGCATGTTCACAGACTCAAACAGGAGGCATTTGCTTAGTTGTTATTATAACATTTTCAATCATTTGATATTGAACTTGTTATTCAATAGTTATGTACAATTAAAATAAATAACAATAACAAACTTTTAAAATGACATGTTTATTATATTTATTTATTTTCATTTTATTTCACCAGGGAACCGTAACTCAGCCAATGACTGTTTTTCAGACGGTCCCTGAAATAAAAACAATACATCAAAAGAACAAAATATCAATTACAGTATTTACAAATTACAAATATTAAAAAAAAAATTGTATTTTATAGTGCTGTTATCCGATCCGAGACGAGAAGGGATTCCCGGCGATTATGGCCTTCAAACCGGGAAACGAGCGGTCCGAGAATTGGCCCTTTGTTTGTATAATTCTCGGTTTTGGCAACAAATTTTCTCCAGTAATAATAACAAATCTGTATACTGGTACATATAAGAAAAAAATGGGATTGGCTCAAGTAAACTGCAGTAGTTATGACAGATTTACGACCTGTGGCTGTGACCAGTGGCAGAGAAGGTCACAATGTTTAAACAGGTTGAGCCTTGAAGTCAATTACCTGAATTTGTGTAGAGCTATACAAAGGGTTTAAGGGGAATGCCCCCGACCTGTTGGAAAGCTTACCCCAACCTTTGAATATACTTTTTTAACTTTTTATCTTGACTCCCACAAAGATATATTGAGAACTTGCTTTTCCTGTGTATGCTTTATTGAACATAACTCAAAAACAAACCACATAACTCTGCCCCAAACACTGGCACACCCCCAAAAATAAATTACCCCAATGCTGCCTCCCATTTTTTTTAGATAACAAACTTTTCAACAATGTGTTTCTTGTAGTCATAAAAAATTCGCCCAAACATGATCTTACACACATGGCCCTGAGTTCACATTTGGTTGTGAGTTTGGTATGATATGCATGTCCACTGAACCTGGGCTAATGTATATGGTATGTCTCCTCATAACTTCCAACATAAGCAATTGTGTGTGCATGGGTACAGGCAGTTTTTTGCTCATACACAAGGGAACCGGGACGATCCGGGATCCCGTTAATAATTTTGTAATTCTACCGAGCCGGGTTCGAGACGGGATATTTTGTTTACCTAACAGCATTAGTATTTTACACAATTTAGTCTAAACATTTTTAGAATTTGATTAAAAAGAAATGACATTTATTTCCTCAGAGTAATATTGATGAAATTATCAAGTCTAAGAAAAAAGAACTGGGTAACTGGGGAATAGAGGCGAGCCTTCCTTTAAAAAAATGATTTGTTACAATTATAGTATAACCGTTAGTCCGTTACAATTAGTTATTGAGATGTTTGGTAATCATAAATACTGTTATTCTAACCTTGAGAAGTTCAGCCTCCTTGGTCAGTCTCCCTTCAATGTTCACAGTCGACCCGCAATTGTATTTGCTTCGTACTTTCTTGACAGCCCACGGCGATCGTCCTGTACCATCAGGTTTGGGGCTCCTACAAAATGAATTTTAAAAACAATTAAATTTACTAAAATTGTATCTAAGAAATTGAACATTATTTCTCTCCATTCTTTACAATATTTCCGAGGCCAAGCCTTACTTGTTTTTCTTTTAATCCTCCCACATTATCATTTGAGCTGTCGTTGCATGTCTCCTTTTTTAAGATCTACAATTATGTAAATGGTCATACTTGTCTATGACCATTTACACGCTACATCTTTTAGTTATAAGCATGGATTAATAATATACAATTTTAATTTTCAAACATATCTGATATCATTTTGGGCATTTGTGCTTTGAACAGTCTTTTTTATCTTCATGCTTTTCCACATTAATAATGTTATATTTTCAATAATATTTAAATAGTTCCCTTATACTAGTTATAGTTGTATTTCTCACTCCCTCTCTGATGAAACTCTTCCAATCTCTTGCTCTGTGAGTGTGACTTTCATATTTATTTTCAATTTATAACAATTTATCAATCATTACAAATTGATAATGACACTGTCAACATGATCATTGCCCGGCCCATGCCCATGGTATTGTCACACATATATTAGCTACATATTTTATTGTTGTACAGAGTAAAACCTCTCCCGCTTGCTGCACTATCCAGCACTAATATTTTTGCTGGCTGATTCCTAATGTGTTCAACAATTCATATAATCTTACCAACTCTGACTTTTGTTTTGAAGACCGCAAAATGTAGAAAAAAACAATTATTTCCAGTCCGGATTCAGTAGAGAGGCTTCATATTCATAAAACCATGCAACGGTAAAGTGTTGAACGGGAATTGGATATTATACAGTAAACTGTACAAATGGCCAGTATGCTTTGCTACACCATATTTACGTATATAGCATGTTAATGGTCCAGCTGTCTGGACCATTTACATCTTTACTATGCGTATTGTAAATGTATTATTCTCATCAAGTCATTGATCATTTTAATTTTTTTAAAATTAGTATAATTTATAATAAGATTTCACTTATCATGTTCATAATTTCTTTCAATATTGTATAAACCGTTATATTGTGAAGATTAGAGGGTTTTCATGATATTGGTAATTTTAGGTTTTAGTGGTTTGAGTGTCTGTGTATTACTGTAGTGTAACAAACCTTTCAAGAAGATAAACTGAAACTCCAGTTCCCCATCCTAGCTTCTTCATGAACGGCGAGGCGGGAATGTCCACAGTCGCAGCGGGAGAGTTCCGGGCGGGAGTGGCGACGGAGAGCCGGCTGCGTTTAGCCACATGAATAGGGGTGAGGAATTCCGAACTCCCTTTCTTCAGATCGTTCGATTTACTCTCTCGCAAAGCCATAGTATTTTTTATTATTTAATAATGATATAATTGTACACAAATATGCCTAATTCCTCGAGAAACGCTGGAAAGTTTGCACGGAACCGGCTCGTAAATTCAGCTCTGTCTAGTCTTGTTGATTTCAATTTCACCGCGCGATTTTCAGAGTGCTGCCCTCTACCGTCGAGAATTATGCAATAAACAAAACACACTCACGAGTTTTGTTGTAAGAAGAGTCTGCTGCTGAAATCGTCGTGCCGATCGATTTTGTCTTTCCAAAGACTATTTGTTACAGATCTTGACTGTATATACAATTTTATTTTTACACTTCTAAATCATGAGTCTGATAGCGGGCATGGAATTCGCACTTAAGTTTGCTTCTCAACGGGCAAAAATAGCTGTAATTTCACCTTCAAGAATCGGGTCTCTCAACTGCGTGCAGAGACCACTAATCAACAACGTTCACCGCCGGAACTTCGGGGGTGCTGCCAGCGGCGGTCCGCCTAAACTCAATGAGCCGCTATGTGGAATGAAAAATCCTCGAGTTGGCGGGATAAGCACAATGATGAGACTCCCATACCAAGCAGACACAACGGGTCAGTTTTTCTTTCATTTTGTCTATCAAAATGCGGGATTAATTTTGTTTTACTTGGGCCTGGCCTTATTATTGAGAGTGCATGTACAATTTTGAGGTAATGAATGATAAACAACAACTGGGTCGGAAAAGTTATATTCAAAGTTCAAACCTTAAAAATATAATAAAAAATTGGGTTAATTGAATAAATAAATGTGTGACCATGTTTAATTGTTTCAAATCCATTTGAACACAAATGTTTTGTGGCATTAGGTTGAATAGTGTTTACCACAGCTAGACGAAGGTTCAGGCAAGATCAGGTGAGGTAAAGTTGGGTGCTAGTTTACAAGTCGAGTGTACTTCCTTGTACAAAATGCCACATGTACAAAACCTTAACCCTAAACCTTCTTGGCAATAGGGTTAGGGTTAGGGTTTTGTACATAGCGTTTGTTAAATAGGCATAGCGGTTTTAACATGTATAGCGTTTTGTACATGGATACACTTGTTAACTAGTACCGGAAGTATAATTGCGCCAGTAATATTATTTTGACTAATTAATATAACAATTAATTAATTACCATCATGATTCATGATTTATGGAGCACTTTATACGACTACGACTCACAAGCAGTCAATCCTGTTTCAGTGGCCACCTGTCAATAACACTAATAGCCAATTACCTGCCTATAGTGACAATGAAAAGTGATCTCCTTAAGAGTGGAACAATGTCTATAGATATTAAGATCACCTGTCTATAATGACCACTTTTCTAGTGGCCATTCCCACATATCCATTTTGAAAGTTATATTTCAACATAAATTTGAACTTGTATATAATTCTTCCATTTCTTTCCACTAGGTCTGGATGCTTGTTTTGTTGGGGTCCCCCTTGACATCGGCACATCGTACAGATCTGGCACCCGGCTTGGTCCTCGTCAGATACGCTACGAGTCATTTGTGCTTGGCCCTTGTAACTACACTGGTAAATTAGAACTTTACTAACTAAACGGGGAGATGATGCACAAAGAGTTGAGATTGTAATCACAAAATTGTGATTAAAGATGAATACCAGTTTTGGAAACGCCCCCCTATCAAAAAAATGAAATGGAAGCTCTTATTACCAATCGTGTGAAAGGATATGTTTTGACTAATACGGGATGATACAAATTTTGCCAAGAAACCGCCTACTAATTGATATATTTGCAAAATTATAACTTGATCGTCTGCAGATAGACATAGCCAATGCGGAATCGCCCATACGCTACGTACAATGAACACGTGCGAGTACACGAGGTGTTCGCTATACGGGCTTGTCCCTAGCTTGTCGATATCTCCCCCAGCGCTAGCGGTGTGGACATGTCCGAATGGGCGGTGGATTTATAAATTTCACAGGCGGATATTGGATTTCTTCCGATATTTCTGTATTTAACGATGCTTAGGTTCGGATTTTACCACACAAGCCCTATTTCAATACTTATTCAACAATAATGATCAACATAGATGTTTTCGGCTACTTTCCCAAAACTGGTATTCATCTTTAAAGTCAGAAAATGCCCCTAAATGTGCAATTCCCAAAGCCAAAATGCATGTATTTTCTGACTTACATTTAATCACAACTCTTTTGTATCACCCTGGGCAAGTCAGTAGATGTATTATACAACATAATTTTCGTATAATTGTCAAGTTGTCCGTTTACGCAATTACATTCTTCACAAATGAACTCAAACAAAAAAGATTTGAAAATTCAAAGCCTGAGTAAGCTCTTATGAACATTATTTTGTATTAATTATTAGTTGTTGTTTGAGCTTTCTAAAATTGAATAATGATAATAGTAAATACCATCATCAACAGCATCTTCAGTATCATTAACATCATCACCATCGTAAGACGTCATCATCATTTCATCATGCATCAACATCTTTAAATCATGTCCCATCAACATCCTACTCTTTCCCTCTCCCCTAGCTCCTCCCTCCTCCTCCTCCCCTCCCCCCCTCCCCTCCCCCCTTATCCTCCTCATCCTCCGTCTCCTCCTCTTATCTGAGAGACCAGCATTAATTACTCTTGAGTTTTCTCTTTGCTTCCAATCCAATCAGGCGCTGCTCCGTTCGAGTCTCTCCAGGTCGCCGACATCGGGGACGTGACCCTTAACCTCTATGACCTCAAGAAATCTTGTGAGATGATTCGCCAGCAGTACGCCGACATCATCGCTAACGGATGCAAGCCCCTGACCCTTGGGGGAGACCACACTCTGAGCTACCCTATCCTGCAAGCAATGAAGGTCAATAAAATATTTAGTACTGTTTTCTTTTATTTTCACAGTGGCAGGGAGTGTGGGGGGGGGGGGCAAAGAGTTAATTAGACAGCGAGCCCCTGACCCTGGGGGAGACTGCACTCTCATCCACTCCATTCTGCAAGCCATCGAGGTCACTTTTACTTTAGGCATAGTTGTGTGCAGACAGGCAGTTATTAAAGCTTGTAATATAAACCTAACAAAATATTTTCTGAATAACAAGAAAACATGAGAACACGATGTTAAAAAAACAAGATGTGAGAGAGAAAACTATATGTTATGATAGAATATTGTGATCCAAAAACAAAATTGTCCCTGATGTGCAAGGATGTTACAGTGTATTGTTATCTTGGTAAGATGGTAACTTAGGACTTGGGACAAGATATTAAGAAACCATTTATGTACAATTCTGTGGTATTTGGTTGCCAATTTGGCCAGCTAGCCGGCACAAATTTTTGAGCTGCTTTGCCTTTGCTAAAATGTAAATTCTGAATCCATTTTTGTATGTTTTTCTATATCTAAAACTTTGGAAATAAACAAAAAATGCACACGGGCTGAATATAACAGTTTCTTGAAAAATGGTCCGCAGTGTGGAAAAATTATAACAATGCTTGTTTATATGATGGAAAATCTGTGCCAATTGACACGTTTGACACGCCACACTATATGGAGATTCATTGGCACTCAAACACTGGGGTTATTAATTATTAAATTGCTTTTGTATCCTAGGAAAAATATGGACCGGTTGGCCTCGTTCACATTGATGCCCATGACGACACGGCAGACTTGATGTTTGGGGAGAAGATCGCACATGGAACTCCGTTTCGCCGCGCCACGGAGGAGGGATGTTTGGACTGCGATCGCGTGATCCAGATCGGTCTTCGAGGCTCCTTGTACAGCCCTCCAAATGACGTGTTTGAATTCCAGAAGAAGATGGTTAGTTTTATGTTTAAAGGTTACTATCACCCCAAAATAATATTCTCATAAAAGAAAGGTAACATCTTGAGTAGTCCATTCAAAACAAATTTGAAAAATAGGTTTTTAGAAAAAAATATATAATTGGGAAAAAGCATCACCATACTACAACATGTGTTCAGGGGTCTGCATATGTCTAGGATGAACACATCGTCCATGATTCTATTGTCTCCAAGCGTACGCACTCGCAAATGTTTGGCGCGTACGGAACTATGAAATAATAATGGTTCCGTAAGTGGTTGTAAATAATTGCATTGTTTATGAATTACACAGCCCTTTGCATAATGTTGGGTATCTATTTGATATCACACAACGATACCAAAACATATAGTTACAAATGTATGTGTTGTTCTGTGCCTGGTGGTCCCCTTTAAGTTTAATTACCATCTTTCCCTTGGGTGTTGCACAAAGAGTTACAATCTCTCTGTTGTAAAGTTGCAATTATTAGCAAGTCAGAAAATATGCACAATTTATTTGAACCGATCAGTACTTAGTAACCCCTGTTGAAGGAAGTCAGATGCATGATGGGAGATGGGCCACTTAATACTGAAATTGAAATTTGAAAATACATTTATCTTTGTTTTAATAAATCTATCTTTTCTTTTTCCTTCTGCAGGGTTTCCGGGTGGTGACTGCCCAGAAATGCTGGCACAAGTCTATGGAGCCCCTGATGGAGGAAGTCAGATGCATGATGGGAGATGGGCCAGTCTACTTGACCTTTGACATTGATTCCATTGACCCCGGTTCAGCACCTGGCACAGGTGATTCAGATCAGTTCATTTCTATTATAGCAGAGGTGCAAATTCTCCATGATTTCTCATGAGACTCCTTGAAAATAGACCAAGATTAATGCATTGGATTTCATCCCTTCAGCCAATCTCCCTGATTATTGAAATGTCATTGTCATTAGCTTGTTTGCATTTGATTTATATCTCTCTGATTTCTGATGAAATTTTCCTAAATCTTCCTGATTGTCAAATTTCAATGTTGGTAGCTCTGTTATAGTTCTGTCCAAGCTCTTAACATTCCTTTGTTATGTTATTTCTACCCTGATATTACAAGATATACCATTAATATAACAAGGTTATTTGTGTGAT
>JBAMJV010012686.1:0-33858 GCA_037951105.1 Echinarachnius parma
CCTGACTGACTGTCCGACTGGGGCACCCGGGGAACAAAGGATTGAGACCAAAGGTCTCCGATCATTAGAGAAGTCTATCCTCTTTAGCGTGAAGTCATAACAATGAGACTCCAACAAGGTGCCTATATTTATATAGAGAGTCGTATATGACATGTATGTCAAACCTGTGTATAGTGACCACCTCAGCTAGGGAAACAAGAAAAGTGGCCACTGTAGACAAGGTGACCTCTATAGACAGGTTAATTCAACGAGGAGTTTTTTTTTATTGTTTTTTTTTTTTTACTGTAGGCCTAGTAGGCCTATAGTCCTGTAGTCGGTCCTATACTTTGTGTATTAGACCTGGAGACATTCTTTAGTACAATGTTTTATTATTGATTCATATTATAAAAGGGTTTAGAAGAAATTTCAGCTTTGTTGCCACCTCGGCAACTTTGGGCAACTCTCTTTATAAGCATTATAAAGATAATTAGCTAATTTGCATATTTCTGAAATAAGGTCAGGGGTTATTTTCCATCTAGGAATAGTACAATAGTGATCAAAACTATTTTCCGAGGGTAATTTGGGGCAAGGAATCCATTCCCGGTGCTCATTTCCATGTGCCGAATGGGCAACACCTTGAAATCCAAGATGGCTGCCCCTAATTTGCATATTTATGAATATTATTGATTTTCAGTGACTACAGCCTCTAATAAGCGATACTTTCAGATTATTATTTTATAATCATTCTTTAGATATGTAGTAAAGATATTTCAGATGTGTTGCCGCCATGGCAACATCTAGATATGCATACTATTTGCATAATTAGGTTATTTACCTAATTTGCATATTCCCCCAAATTGCGTATATTGGAAACCCGGAAAGTAAAAATTACAAGTGATACCATTTTCCCAAGGTTTTAGGGGGCAACAAATCCATTTCTGATACTTATTTTCATATATCACCATGATGACAACCTTCTCAAATCCAAGATGGCTGCTCATCAAATTTCACATGTTATGATACACGACTTCATTCTTTTGGTTATATTAGATTAATATTATAATTTTTGGACTTTTAATTATTGGAATTAGCAAGTAGAACACTTGAATCACAATGTAGATGGGTGCTAACAGTAAAAATATTACAGTTTTATAAAATAAATGCTGTTAAAGTGGAAAATAGCATTATCTCCATGAAAATGCAAAAAGGAGGCCATCTTGGATTAATGTTGGTTGCAAAGGTGATACATTGATGTAAGTATCATAAATGGATTTGTTGCCCCCTAAAAACTTGGAAAAGTGGCATTTCTTGTCTTTTTAACCTTCTGGGTTCACAATATACACGATTTTACCTGATTTCTGGGAATATGCAAATTAGGTAAATAATTTGATAATGCTAATTATATGCATTGCCAGAGGTTGCCAAGGTGACAACCAAGCTGAAGTATCTTTAATACACATTGAGAACATGATTGAAGAAAAATAAAGACAAATAATTGCTTATTTGAGACTACAGCCACTGAAAATCAATAATATTCATAAATATGCAAATTAGGGGCCGCCATCTTGGATTTCAGGGCGTTGCCTACATGGCACTTGCAAACGAGCACCGGAAATGAATTCCTTGCCCCAAAATACCCTAGGATATTTGTTTTATTACTATTGTACTATTCCTAGATAGAGAAAGACCCTTGACCCTATCTCAGAAATATGCAAATTAGCTAATTATCTGTATAATGCTTATAAAAAGAGTTACCCAAAGTTGCTGAGGTGGCAACAAAGGTGAAATTTCTTCTAAACCCTTCTAGAATATTAATCAATAATAAAACATTGTACTAAAGAAAATGTCTAGGTCTTATTAAAATCTACAGACTACCTACCGTTCTCGGCAGTTATGATAATCGGTATGCTCATCTTTTTTGGTACGGTCAAGAGACATTACAATATATGTGCACCCCTAGAATATGACTGGGAAATATATTCGCTTTGCTACGGATGCTAGTGTAGTCAATATATTTTGGTAGTTAAAATATGTGTATGCTCCTATTAAGCTTTTGCTATGCTCGCCTCATAATAGAATAACTTCCATTTCCAATGATGACGATGATGGCTGGAAATGAGTCTAGTATTGGATGTACGTGTACATTGCCCATTTATATTTCATTTCTCGCTTGCTTTCTTCAATATCATCTTGGCTCTAATGCTTCTTCTATAATATGCAGGTGTTATTCCATAAATCCTAACCAAAATGAACAACACACATGCTAGAGAAAACGCTGTGTAAACAAACAGTACGATGTGAATAATTCATCTGAACTCGGGCATAGCATGCACGCATATAAACACAGCTTGATGTGTCGGAGGCCAAGCGAGCATAGTGTGCTGGTGTTTTATGTGTGTGTGTGAATCGCATCAGTAGTCTTATTGTACAGCGGCTGCATGTGTGTGCGGCGCGTATCGTAGCGTACGAATACGCCGTAAATATACTGGAGAGGTACAATCTATTCGTACAGGGGTACGAAAAACATCTCCGCAAGCGTAGATAGCCGTAGCGGAATACATGCTCAATGCATTTATGCATCCAGCTACAAACTGATGCTATTGAGGAAGATTTTCAGCCGCCTGGATATTTGAATTACAATTTTATGGAATGGTACAGGATTTTGGACAATAAATAATATTCTGAGGCGATCGTTGTATCCGAAAAGCGGAATTACGACCGCGCTGCCGCCGCGCATCTTTCTTTACACACAGATCAGAGCGAGCGCTGACGGATTTTCCACGGTCGTCGAATCCGCAGTATACAATCACACTGCACTACATGTAGTAGCCGCATAGTATATCTCTATGATGAGTAGCCGTGATTTGAGCTGCGTATATTGACAGTGTTTCGCCGAGCTGAACATCATAACAATTTCGAGACAATTAACGGATTATTATACCTGGATAACTGTATGTTACATTTCATACACCTGTAAAACCAAACTCATTGTTTGTCGGACATGGATATATAGCTTACTGGACTAAAAACCAAGGCGAGAAACGGAGAAAGAGGCGAGAAGTTTAGAAATATTATTATCGTCAGCTCTCGTCTTGTACGCCGCCGCGGGTCGCAGCTCGGGTTGGGAATTCAAATCGAGTGTACATACTCAACATTACAGCAACTGCATCAGATTCTGTGGCGAATAATCTCAACTGGGACGAGTTGAGATATAGATAAGAGAAAGGAGAAGCGCTTACTATTCCTCAAGGTTCTAATTAGAGACGTCGAATTCAGAGAATCGAGATGGCTTGTTTGGTGTCTCTTCCCTTCCTTTTGACGCTCATTATATGGGTTTCTGGGACAGTATCCACGAACAGAACGTCGACTATGAGACTGGTAAGATTTCCATCTTTATTCAGTTTGAGAGATGCATATTTTTGAACTGGTTTGGATGTTGGAGCTTGGAGGAGTGTGATGCGCGCTTGGGATGGAGTGTGGTAGAATATTTGTTTTGCTCTAATATCGTGTGACGGCTAAAAAACATCGATGCTGATATTAAACGATGAAGATGCTTATAAATATAATGAAGATGACAATGATGACGATATTAGTTATTACTGATGATGATGTTGATGATGATGATAATGATTATGGTGGTGGTGATGATGATGCATGATGGTGATGAAAACATTATGAAGTTGATGATGATGACGACGATGATGACGATGATGATGATGATGATGATGATGATGATGATGATGCTGATGACAATAGTTGGTGATGGTGATACATTAACTGATAATGATGATTTGTGCGAACTATTTATGTCGGATATACATGTTGTGTATTCAGGGGCGTAGACAACGGGGGGGATGAGGGGGATGCATCCCCCCCACCTCACAAGGTGGGGGGGATGACATGTACAATCATCCCCCCCCAGGTTTTAGGGAAGGATATATATTTTTTTTGTATATATACGAGTGAAAAAGAAAACATTAGTTGTATGTATAGACGTACCCAGGGGGGGGGGGGGGGGTTGGCGGTTTCAACCCCCCCCCCCCCCTTTGACCCTAAAATGGCTGTAACGGGGGGTTTTAACCCCCTTTTCACATTTTAGCTGGTCTCGAAACTACTTTTAAGCGGTCTTGACCGTCTAAAACCTGGTCTCGACCGACTAAAACCTAGTCACAACCGACTGAAACCCGATCTCGGTACCAAAAATTGTCAAAGATCTCCGGTATCGGGTTCGAAAATTGTGAAAGTATTTGGTCTCGACTCTTTGCAACGGAAACCCCCCCCCCCCCCCCCACTAAGAGAGTTCACTGAACCTGGCCTCTGTCTCGAAAATTTTGAAAGTGCTTGGTCTCGGCTTTAAAAAAATTGTTCGGATCCCCCCCACCCCCCCCCCCCCCCCCACTCGAAAATTTTGAATGTATCTAGTCTTGGCTTCGAAAAAAATTGTTCGGAACCCCCCCCCCCCCCCCCCCCCACTGAGAGGGGTTTTCAACTTTGAAGGAACCGGTCTTGGTCTCGGCTTCGAAAATTGTTTACGAACCCCCCCCCCCCCCCCCCCCCCCCCC
This sequence comes from Echinarachnius parma, assembly GCA_037951105.1. Lineage (NCBI taxonomy): Eukaryota > Metazoa > Echinodermata > Echinoidea > Clypeasteroida > Echinarachniidae > Echinarachnius > Echinarachnius parma. Next base: position 4,542 of record JBAMJV010012686.1, read on the forward strand.
CCCCACTGAGAGGGGTTTTCAACTTTGAAGGTACTTGGTCTCGGGCTCGAAAATTGTGAAAGTACTTGGTCTCGACTTCGTAAAAATTTACGGACCCCCCCCCCCCCCCCCCCCCGCACTGAGAGGACTTCCAAGCAATTGCCTTGGTCTCAAAATATTTGGGCAGGTGGTCTTGGCCGCGAACAAATTAGTCTTGGTCCAGTGAACTGAACGGCAAATCATCCCCCCCAGGTGTAAGAACCTGTCTACGCAACTGTGTGTATTACTCAGTGTCTATGTCATAATAATGTTTAGGTCTGTAAATTAAATTAATCGCAATTCAACTGTAATCGATACTATATATCTGAAACATTTTCGACGGCGTTTTCTGCAAACACGTTAGCTTAGTCTTACTTTAAATGATTATCCCAATCGTGGCAATACCCACATCTACTAAACTTCTAAAGTATACCCGACTTTATGATCAAGTTTATCTCATCTTAAATTCAAATTCCCCAACGCTCATGTATATGATGGATTATGCCTTATCACTACATAATTTAACTTTGGGACAGAATAGAACATTTGATATTGAATAGAAACGGACTTATCCTATCAGTATAACTACAATCGTAGATATCTTGATAATAATTTACAGGGTAGTTCGACATTTATAATAAAAACCCATGTCCACATACAATCATGAAAGACACACCGCAGCAACGCGACACCGTCCTCGTTAAAAAAGAAAATGGTGTAAGCGACACTGATTACAAGTTTTTCAAATCGATCTATCATCATCTTTTATGCAAATTTGGTCAATGGGTTCGAACCTCGTCAACCCCTCTTTTGTTGCGGGGGATCATTATTGTACCGCGACCCCCCTCCGCACAATACCCCTTTTATCCAATGACAATAGGAGCGCGTACGCCCGTATGATTGAAGATCTTTCATTACGGAGTTGAATAGGGTGGATTGTACGAGTATATGGGGGTCAGCTCTGGAAAATAAGCACCCTCATCCATTCCTGTATAATATAAAGTTGAGTTGAAGAACGGGGAACTGCGTGGTATAAAAATAATGAAATGTGTTGGCCCATGAGAAGAGGGAATATATAATTATATATGGTTCATATTCTGGTTTCAACATACTCAAGTTCTCATTGTTATAGTGGAAACCAGCTCGGTAAAGAATATTTTGTTTCATGATGTTCGGTTTGATATTATAAAAGGAAGTTCATGTATTATGATATTCATTTTAGAATGTATTTTTTGTGTTGATTGATTTTGTTATCGAAAACGCTCGAATTGTTGAGAGTATGTGGCGCCCCAGACTGCAAGTCATTGATATCATTTATTGTGAGTGTGGTAAAAACATTATGCCATTGGTCTCGACCTTTTTTGTACTTTTTTTGTCTCTTGAAATATTAATTAACATTTAGAGTGCTATTCTTCATCATCTGAAAAGTATTTATGCTTTACTATTTCTTAAAGATCGATTCGAAACAAAATTAATGTTCACATATATAAACGGTGTGGCTTTCGCAGTTTCGCTCTCAGTAACTGGCATGCTCAGTATCATGAATACTGTTCATGACAGTTTTCATAGTATGGCTAACTCACTGAGTCAGTGACTGGTGGAACTTTGGAACAAAGACGTAATTTGATTCCATTCGATATTAATTACACCCCCTCTTAGACGGGGGTGGCTTACGATTAGGCGTGCGATTGCATACGACTTGAGAAGGTGATATCACCCCCACTTATGTAATGACCCACCCGGTTCACTTTCACACTCAGTCGTCCCATTCATTATGGATGGTGTTTGTTGGTAGCTAATTGAGATTGGTATAAAGAGGCGAGAGTTCTCATAGTTGTTTCTTGAGGATGACAATGTGGGATTCAAGTTTCAACATCGGCGGGGCCATGTTCTCCTCTCGACACCCTTTTGTTTCACGGTCCCTTTTCACACCGAGATTCTAAATTCAGACCCGTGTGGTTGTGAAATCGTTACGTCACGTTTCATTTTCATAGTCCCATTTATTATGGATGCTGTTTGTTAGGAGCTAATTGAGATTGGTAGAGGATAGACTGAGAGTACTGTTTTTTCTTGAAGATGACATGTGGGATTCGACATCGGGGTCATGTTCTCCTCTCGACATCCCTTTGTTTCACTATCTCCTTTCACACCGAAATTCTAAATTTAGACCCATATCATATAAGTGGTTTTGAAATCGTAATGTTAAAAAAGTTAAAATATGGACCCTGGTTAAAGATAATCTTGAGGTTTGAAATGGTATATAAATTTAGATATCTCATGAAAGCACATCATATCAACCAAACTACTGTACGACACACCAATACTATCTCCACGTGCTATATAAGAATAGAAAAATCCTACAAAAATGTCTAACATGTACATTTAAGTCCCACAAATATAAGTACGATTCCCAGGGCCTAATTTACATGCGTACTTTTTGAATTTGATGGTTTATAACGATATATTATTATTATTATATCTGATTATAATTTTCGCAATTTTCTTTTGTTCGCAGCAACATTAATCAATGTGTAATAAAAACAAAAAAACAGTTTGAATCGTTTTGTGGCCATTTCTATTATTTGAATTATATTCTTCACATCTTCTAGAGATAATCCACACCATCTTTAACTTGAGAATATAGATACGTACATGTGAACAGGGTATGAATATTGAGCATGTCTCACCCCAAAGTGGGCTGAACCGAGTTCATGTGTTATATGATACCAGAGCTCTCTCATCAGCGACCCCCATCTCACACCTCGCAAACGGAACAAAAAAAAATGAAGAAAACATGAAATGCATCTAGGATTCTAGTTCTACTCTAGCCTTTAGTCAAGGCTCTATATGGTTTGGAGATTCTCTATGCGATCGCGAGCTAGCTAGCTGTGAGAGAGTCGGGGTCAGCGAGCGGGACGAACTGGCTCGTATCGCGCTTCGCGCTCGATGTGTTCGCTTTCTTATTCGCTCACTCTCCACTGGCTCCGCTCGCGTGATTGTGCATATAGCGTGAGAGTCTTGACGAAAGACTAGTTCTACTCTAGCTCTTTGACCAGAGAGGTGGGAGGACTACCTCTCTGCTTTGACTGTCTTGTTGGATGAAATGTGTAGGGAAATGGTGTGGATAACTTTTAGAAAAAAAAACAATATTCTATAGCACTATATGAATTGCTGCAGGATGAAAGTATAGCCTGAAGTGCTTAGGGAGATGGTATATGGATGACTTTTAGAAATGAAGAGATTTTTTGTGAAAGATGAAGTATGTTATGATGATAGACAGTCCGCATTAACAAGTAATGGTTTTGTTACAATAAAAGTATGACAGTTTTAGTATAACCGGATAATGTTGCTATAAAAATGACCTTTGTAAGCTACATGTATTATATTTTCACAAAAGTGATATCCTTCACGAAGAAGGGCACTTAGTTGTCTTTATATAGAATAGAAAGAGTTATATGCTCGTGAAAACTAGGTACAAGTTAGTATCAAAATCGAAATTTAGGTTAATGGCGACTAAATCCCAAAATGTCTTTTTTCATGAAGTCACAATCATCATGCTTTCACCGTATTGGTTTAGGTTTTTAGGAGCAATATTTCACCCTCCATTAAGGATCTGTCGTACGTGATTAGAAGGTATAAACAATCGATGATGGACTGACTGCGTGACATCGTCTTTATATATCTGAGAAGGAATGGGAAAGTTGCATTATATTGTTAAAATGTTGAAAAAGAGAAAACAAACGTGAATGCAGCATGCATCATCGCCCACTCATGTTGAACGGGGGCACGAAATCTCACACGTGTCAGCTCAAATTTCGCGTGAACCATTTTCTGATGGAGGATGTATAATACAAAATATAACTATTATCACCCCAGATAAGAGCACGAATTGGGACATTTTGGTTTTTAGAACTAGTCTTCTGTAACTTCAGTCAGGTCACCATTTTATATCACCCTCTTTATACTATGATTGAATACCACCAAGGAGCCTCCTCTTCAACGTTCAACTGTCATGTTCTAGATTTTAGTTATCCCGTAGAGAAAATAAATGGTTACAGGTTGCTCAACCTCTTGAGTCCTAAAAAGAAGAAAAAATCTGGTATTAAAGTGATCCATTAACTTTGTCAAGTACATCTAAAACAAATTTGTTTATTAATTATTAACACTTATCTTGTACCTTGCTTGTTATAACAGAATAATGAAATTGGTTTTAATTTTTTTCTTCAAATGTCTGCCTAATTATATTGATATTTATGATTGAATAAATTAAAAGGCATTTGCAAGGCGATTTTGAAAGGAAATGCTTGATATTGAATGAATGCTGTATAATCTTCATTTGTTTGTTTGTAGTACGATGTCATAAACAAACATTACAACTATATTACCACGTTATTGTTTTGGGGAGGGTAGTTTGCTAGGTTGAGAATTAGGGTTAGCGCTATAGTATTATGGTTAGAGTGAGAGATAGGGTGGATATTAGAGTTAACAATCTTCGCTGGTAATATGCTGGAAACAACAATAATATCAGAGCAATTGTCATATGAGCAAAATGATAATGTCATAGAATTCAATAAATTCTTCCACATGTGTAAAATAATGTACATACAATGTACATGTATACCACCATGACCAAGTGCAAAATAGTGCATGAACTGGGACGCTACAGGCTTCAAGTTTACCCTTGATTCTGTAAATATATAATGTATGCAGCTACATGTATGCGAAAATTGGTGACTCGTTCGTCTTAAAAATGATTTTCAAGACGGTAATTTGCGACATCTTGAAGTTGTTCGTGCGTCGGAATTATGATTCAGGCGTGCATGCATTGCAGATTGATCTACCTGTCCGATCACTCAGTCATTCTTGCATCGCAATTTTATCAAATACAGAGCGAAAATAAGAAAAGAAAACAAAGGTTGTGTAGAGAATTGGAATCCTAACCGATTTGTGATTGACGGTGCATGGATGACATTAATGTGCCTGATTTTTCTACTAATGTTTTATGAATATTTATGAATGTAATGTAACATGAAAATCGAATGAAAAAGATTGTTTATGTTGCTGGGAAAACATGAAAGTGGTGAAACCAATCATTATTTTGACTTTTTTTAGAAAGGGTTACAAGCTCTGTTTTCGCATCGAACTTGCCCTTCTAAAATGCATGCAATTTCATTTATTGTTTTCACATCCGATTATATACTGTACTTTATTACTTTGAAAATCGTTTTTAAAATAACTCAAATACTTTATGTTGAGAAAAAAAATGATACAACTTGGTATTTTCAGGACGAGCATATTATGGTTTCATGTTATACCAGAAACTAAAAAAATGTTTATTTATAACGTCTATATAAACAGATAAATTGTCCTTTCAGTTCTGACGTCACATCGTACGTCACCTATAGATTATCCCTATAGATATCTGATTATTAACAGTTTTCAGACGAAATGATCATTATAGAACTGCCAAGAGCAAAATTGAACAATAATTTGTCGGCTTTCTCACGTTTCCAGCTTTTCATCTGTAAACGTAACTTATCCCAGACTTTTCCTTCTTCTGAAAATAGTTGCTGTTAGTTTATATCAGGATAAAGTGCAATTATGTTCGCGGCTACATCTCTGTGAGAATTTACTGCGCACCTTTCTATAATTTTCGTGGCCTTTTGAAGGCTTCTCTGTTTATACATATTTGAAAACCAGGTCATTTTTATTTACGAAATGATACATTTATTGCAACTGCTGAGAGCAAGGATGTGTAAAATAAAAAAATCAGCTTTCTCACGTCTCTAGAAGCTTTTCATCTGTAAACACGTAATCCCCTTTCTCGTTCACCGTCTGAAAATAGTACCTACACACTAAGAAAAAAGGTACAACGTTGCACCTTTAAAGGTGCAAAGTGATGCAACACTGGCGGCTCCTTTTAAGGTACAAATTTGCACCCTCAACATAGGGTGCAATTTTGCACCCTTTCTTGAGGGTGCAATCTTGCACCTTTAAAGGTGCAAAGTTGTACCCCAAAGGTAAAAGATTGCACCCTCAAGAAGGGGTGCAAAATTGCACCCCATGTTGAGGGTGCAAAGTTGTACCTTAAAAGGAGCCGCCAGTGTTGCATCACTTTGCACCTTTTTTGTACTTTTTTTCTTAGTGTGATAGGATAAAGCGACATTTTATTTTCGCGACTACTTCTCTGTGAGAATAATATTATATCCGTTCATCTTTTATAATTTTCGCGGCCCTTTTTTGTTTCATTTTTATGCCTCCGCCAACGAAGTGGCCGGAGGCATTATGTTTTCGGGTTGTCCGTCCGTCCGTCCGTACGTCCGTCCGTCCGTCCGTCCGTCCGTCCGTCCGTCCGTACGTCCCGTTTTCGTTCTCGCGATAACTCAAGAACCGGTTAACGTATCAATTTCAAACTTGGTATGAGTGTACATATTGGGGTGACAATGATCTGATTAGATTTTAGTGGTCATGGCGTCAAAGGTCAAGGTCACAGGACTCAATATATATGCAAAAATGCCTCGTTCTCGCGATATCTCAAGAACCGGTAGACGGATCAATTTCAAACTTAGTATGAGTGTACATATTAGGGTGGCAATGATCTGATTAGATTTTGGGGTTCATGAGGTCAAAGGTCAAGGTCACAGGACTCAATATATGTGCTAAAATGCTTTGTTCTCGCGATATCTTAAGAACCGTTTGACGGATCAATTTCAAACGTGGTATGAGTGTACATATTGGGGTGGTTATGATTTGAATACATTCTAGGGTTCATGAGGTCAAAGGTCAAGGTCACAGGAGTCAATATATGTGAACAAATGCCTCTTTCTCGCGATATCTCAAGAACCGGTTGACGGATCAATTTCTAACTTGGTACAAGTGTGCACATCTGGATGGCAATGATTGGATTCGATTTAGGGGTCTCGAGGTCAAAGGTCAAGGTCACAGGACACAATATATATGCAAAAATGGCTTGTAATGGCAAAATTTCAAGAACTGAATATCAGATTTCAATCAAACTTCGTACCTGAATGTATCATAAAGAGTCAACGTAGCCATAAAATATTGGGATCATGAGGTTGAGGTCAAGGTCACATGACTCTACATGCAAAAAAGCTTGTAATGGCAAAATCTCAAGAACTAAAGGTCCGATTTCAATCTCACTTGGTACCTGAATGTTTCGGGAGCCAATGTAGCCATCAAAGTTTGGGGTCATATGGTCAAGGTCACAGAACTTGAAATATGTGAGAAAAAAAATTAATTCAGGATATTAAAATCGCGTGATAGCGGAGGCATAATTTTCGACTGCGCGCAGTCGAAGATCCATCTAGTTTATATCGAGGTCACTTTTTAGTTTTATTGAACCTCATTGGAGCTAAGTGTACTTTGCATTATCATGACTGTGTATGACTGCTCTAGACTCTATAGTACTTTAGGTCGTTTGCGTTATGATATAGAAATTGGAATTGAAAATATAACTGGAAGATGCTGATAATACCATTACCATCTCATATCCGCACACTTATCCCATATACATGCATGCTAACAAATTGACAAAACCATGTCTCCGATTTGTCGTTCACAATTTAATATACACAGTCATAATAGAGCATGACTTTTGTATACATGTATAGTACATATGTTATTGGGCCATGGCAATTTCCCGGGAAATTGCCATCGTCATTTTCCCCTTTTCTCTTGTCTTAGTGCCTATTCCGTTGCCTTGGAAACGGCTCTTAGTCATCGATGGAGCTACGGAGGAGGGGGAAAAAATGGCGCGCGTATATCGTATAGTACTTTAGTAGGGGATTTGTCGGAGGATGAGCGTGTGTGTATAAAAAGGATGACTGGGAAAAGTGTACAATATCATTTTCTACATGTATACCCGTATTTCTGAGTGCTATATGAAATATTGGGTCAAGCATTTTAAAGCTGGAGGGGGGAGGAAGACGGATAATTTAATCCGTACACTTTTTCATAATTTATTTGGTGGTTACACAGGCCCTGACGAAAATTGTATTCAGAAGATGAATGTGTATGATAGGATGACTGGAGAAAGTGTACAATATATAATTGTTTCATGTATACACGTCTTTCAAATTGCGATTTGAAATGTTTGGTCAAATATAAATCTGCTATGGAGGGGGAGAGAAAACTGATAATTAAATTATTATTACAAAAAAAAAATACAAAAAATTGGTGTTATACAGGCCATGACTTATTTATTATTCAGACGATTAATTTGTATTCATGAACGGATGAATGGGTAAAGTGTACAGTACAGTATATACTGTTTCCATGCAAATTCAAATTGCGATATGGAATGTCGGGTCAGTGATGCCATGGAGAGGAGGGAACGCGGGTAATCATTAATCCCTAATTTTGTCATATTAGTTTATTTGGTGATATGCACGCCATGACTAATTAATTATTCATATTCATAATATTCATCACCACCTTTAGCATGCTGTGTTATGCCGAGACACTCGCCGCGAGCGCCATGTGGTCATTCGCCCAGAAATTATTGATATTTTGCGTCATCAATCATTATACCGGTGTATAACTTTAATACTGAGATGGTGATGTGTAAAAATAACCCAGCGCCGAGATCCTCACGCGTGTTCCCGTGAAATTCCTTTAAATTGGTTGAGTCTTGTTAACGACTGTCACGGTCATGTACAATCAAGTAACTCAGTAAGAAAACATTCTCTGTCGTATTACATGTACATTTGTATCTGCTATAAAAATTATCTAATATGACAAATTACAAGGACATACGTGTATACTGATAAAATCGACGCAGACCAACTTTTTAAACTATACTGATAAAGTGATAATACTGTATGATACATAATATATTATACACAATTGAACTAGCAATTCATGGGGTTATAATTTTATAAATTGAATTGCCTAGATATGAATTACATATATTACATGTATATAGTTAACAAGTACATGATATATTATCTCAACAACTCACAACCATCGTAAACTTTTGTATCATTGTTACAGTCTCGAACTTGCATGAAAAGGCCTATACATGTACATGGATACATGGATACGTATTACGTAATTAGATAACCGTTCACTTGGCTTTGTATTTTACACCGTATATTCTGCATAAAATGGGAGAGCATCCCAATATACATTATATCTGAATAGAAATCAGAGAGCAACCGTTTACTATATTTCTGGATATAAATCAGAGAGCGACCGTGGAAAATAAATTATTTCAGAATAGAAATTAGAGCGCATCCGTATAAGCCACAGTGAGGTTTGATTTGCACCCATGCATCTTCGCGGACTTGCCTGTGTTGTCATTGCTTCTCATTGACCTCAATCTCACGATACAGGGGCCGGAAGGGAGGAATGGAGGGGGGGGGGGGGGGGGGGGGTGGGTAGCGCAATTTCAAGGGGCAACCTTATAACGGGTAGAGGAGAAAGGGTTCTAATAATGAAAATTTAAAACATTAAGCTTTAATGCAGGTCTCCTTTAATGCCTAATCCTTATTATTGGGTACATGTATTAGCACAATATATAAAAGATTAAAAAGCAAACAAAATCAACAACTACCACAATTGCCGGGTACTGAAGCAGCGGCCATGAGGTTTTTTTTTTTTTTTTTTTTTTTTTTGGTATCTCCCTCCCTCGCTACGCCACTGACGCGATGGTTGTAATATGATAGCCCGATAACGCCGTAAATCGTCAGCGTTAGATGTTGACAAGTCATGTTGTAAATAAACGTTCGCTTTGGATTTTATGGACCGTTATTTATGTTCTGAAGACACGCTACATCATTCTTGTCGATTTAGATGGAAATTTAGTGCCTAAGTGCATCTTCAAGTCAAGATACTGTATGCACATGCATGTACGGTAGTTTCGTTGAGGCGGAAGAGATGCGATATGTAGTGTACACAGTACTAGAGTACAAATTAAGTAATTTAGGTTGATCAGTTGTATTTTAACCATAATGTTTGATAATCAATTAATTAAAAAAAACATACGCAGTATACAGATTCAATTATACAAACCAACCATTAATAAATAAACGTAATATACAGCAACATTTGTTAAATAATTTCTTTAATGTGATAACGAGGTGAAAACTCAGTTCCAAAGAAAACTCATGATATCATAAGCATAAACGACAGAAATATGCTAATAACGATATGCGATATTCTTATCATTCCGATCTCAACACATTACATTTTTTAAATAGTTTGTTTTTTCTCGTTTTTCTGCAGAAAAATCATGTATTCGGAGTCATAATTATGATACAATGTATATACAATATTTGCTAAATCGTCACAGTTGCATATTACGCTGCGTATACCTTCAGGCCGTGTCATTGATATTTCACGAGATAAAACTTCATCCTCAATACATAATACAATAAACAGAATTCATCCCATCTCGGAAAAAAAAGAAGCTCTCTTTTGATTCCAGCCGTAATTCCACGGCTTTGAAGATATTCTGTAGATATTCCTGATTCATTTCGACTGTCAATTCAAGATCGTTCAGTTTGATTCAAACCACAATCTATCATTCCGCATAACAAAGGGAATTCATCGAGGGATCTATACGGGATTTGATCGCGAAGCTCTGTGTACCGTACACCGATTTCTATATGTGGGTTCAACCTCGGGCGACTATTGTAAAGATGAAATTCATTTTGGTTTGCGGTCGCTCAGATTTGCGTTGAATATATAGAAGAACTGTATTCATATCTTTTCATATCTCCACGCGCCATTATAATAATGTTATGAGTAACGGGTCTTCTGTAGCTCTTTCATGGAATATGATATTAAATTGCACTGAGAAAAAAAAAAAACCACACACACGAACAGAGTACAGTAGTCTCAATACGTTCTCAAGGAGGAATATTAAATGTATTTCTTTCTTTACGCTTTCCGAGTAAAAAGATTATATAAGGATTTTGATCAGATTTAGCGTCAATATAGTAAGGAAATAAAGAATTCTGGTTATATTATACTTATTACAAGTATCGTTTCATATACTATACATTCCTGTTTTCGATATTATAGAGGATAACATAATTATGACCCATTTTAGGATTTGTGCAAAATAAGCTCTCTATCCTTTATGATAATCGTATCGTCTAAGGCCTATAAGAAAGGAAGATTGTCGGTTATGTTAACAAGCCTATAATTATTGCAAATGCAAGGAAACTAATTTCAAACCCTCTACAGTACTGCCAATTGTATTGCGAAAAGAAGGTCAGTTTATGATAGTAGAATTTTAATGATAACCGGCGAATCGAAAAGGTCCTTTCAAAATAGACAACAAACGCCTTTTCATTGAGTGAAATGTGTATTATTTGCATGACCTTTGGCACCTTCGTGTGCAGAAGCATCGACGCAAAATAACTAAAATGATAAATAACAAAGAAATGATGCAGCAGTAATAAAATATATTTCTTTGCATTTCCAAACCGTGGCCTTAAGGCAGCAATTCGTTCACGTTTGTAATGGAATGTATTTGTGGAGATGGATCTGAATGGAGAAGATAATTCATAATCTACTAAATCTAATCTACTTGTGTGGTTGAATTTAAAGCACCAAACCCATATTCGTGTGAAGCTTTCATTAGGATTATACGGAATCCTAGTTCTTTATTCACTTTCGTTTGTATTCCTTTTATATTCATTACGGGAACTCCTTAATAATGGATCAATAAGTTGAACACAAAATGCAAGCAAATATAGATGAGAATGAAAATATGTTGTATTGGAAATACACAAATAAATTACTCTTTAGTTCCGGCTTTTAGTTACTCATTGATTATACATGACTGTATCATTATGCACACTGCATGGTATAAAATATTTCCAAAATGACTATTCAAAATGCCTTTTCAGCCTTCATTTGAATTCTAAATTCTCAAGACGTGACACATTCAAAGGGAGTAAGACTTATAGTGGTGTACACTATTAAATAATATGACCGAAAGCGAAGTGCTGCGGCCTACTAATACAAACACGATTACTAATGTTTGGTCCATGCAATTATAGCATGTATGAATATTGCTAAATTACGAACGCAATCGGTATGTAAATGTGATGGTTATCTTTAATATACATTTCCTCTGCTTGATTGCATCAACATTTTGTTTAAAGTGCGAAGTGATTGTATCAAACATGTGTTCATATATTAATTAAATCCATTCATTATAATGCCGTGAAGACAACGCAACAAGGACCCCCAGGGGAAAATTAAAATGTATGTTTGGGGGGCTACTTCGCAAGCTTGCTTGCATGGAAATAGCACTATAAAAAAACGTTTGCATCGAGCTCTTTGCAAATTTACGGGGGCTCTTTTATGATTTTCGGGGGGTCTTTTTGGCATTTCAGGGGTTAAGATAATCGTCCTGAGCCCCATGTATTTGTTTCGCTGCCCCCCTTCATTGCCCTCCCCCGAGGCTACGCCACCCCTTCTGACTGTGAGGCGCGCAGATGTGCTGAGCAGGGCATGATAATACCAATCGATACACCCACTGAACATCGCACGCACTTCATCATCAGCAGCATCAGTTCATCACCACTATCCCCATCATCTTCCCTACACAACCTTGTCCCGGGGACAAAATATCGAATTTTCCTTACCAAGAGACTTGGTTTAATGAAGAAAAACAAGAAAAAATGCAACGAGTAAAAAAAAGAGAGAAATGCATCCAAAAAACAAAGACACCATACCAAATCATAATCCGAATACAGTACATCGACATTCGACAACGAAAAAATAAATAAATACATAAGCTCTGCATGTGAATAAACCTGTCGTCCCTCCTTCCAAGTAAAGAATGATTAATTTGATTCACATAGGGGGCTGTTTCACCTTTGTATATAAATTATTCGCATACTCAGTTCATGGTAGACGTGACCAGGGTAACGAATGATGGATTTTCAATGTAATATTATTTCATCGATATAATTATTATACCACGATGAATTATTTACATTAGCTGCTGCATTTTGCACCGTGTGCCGTGCACACCTTTTCAGAATTAATAATAGTCAAATTGTTATCTGGAAAAATTCATAAAAAAGGTCATGTTATTTAAAAACCTTACATCATATATATTTGTTGTAAAAACTACACCAACATAATAATATAGTAGTAATATAGTACACCACCGTACATGGCACCAAGAAAGAAACAAATCTTATAAACTGTATAAAAAGTTAAAAACACTCATTATAATATTATGAACGTATAGGAAACAACTTTTATCACTGAATTCGAATTCTCCCGATACAAACTGCGGCTATATGAGATAAGATGTTTTTGGAAATCCGTCGCATGATAATATAGCTTTACACTGTTTTTATTCTATCTGCTATTTACAATTTTACATCGTACATGTACATGTCCGTTGGTTGGCATATTGAAAAAGAGAGAAGGCCTATAATATACTGCGAATAGTGCATGCCATATACACTCCTGTCATGCTAGTTGTGTTGATCATTTTATGCATTGCAATTCGGCATAATCATGATAATGCAATAATCATCCAGTGTCTGGGAAAATAATCGGGAATTAGAATTACTTCGACAGAATTCACCCGTCGTCAGCTTTTCAAGACATTCTCGACGTTCAAGATCAAGTTGGTTGGGCACGTTGAATATTAAATAGATTTCGCTGGTTCCGTTGTCACGTACGCTTACAATGTAATAATGCTGCATGCAGGCATGTCAGTGTTTTCGTATTGAGCTCCCCTTTTTTGCTTTCGTTAATACAAGACTTAATAATTTAAAATGATTTTTTTTTTTAACCTGCCGTCAGCTTTTCAAGACATTGATCGACGTTCAAGATCAAGTTGGTTGGGCACGTTGAGTAAAAATAGATTTCGCTGCTTCCGTTGTAACGTACATTCAACTCATGTTATAATGGCTCCGGGATGTAGGCATTTCAGTGTTTTTGTTATCGGAGTTAGCTTGCTTTTGTTGATAATTTCACACTTAGATTTTTTTTTTACCCGCCATCAGCTTTTCAAGACATTGATTCATCGTTCAAGATCAGATTGGTAGGGCACATTGCAGTTGAGTAAAAATAGAATTTGCTGATTCCGTCGTCACGTATACGCATACCATGTAATAATGCTAAAGGCATTTCAGTGTTTTTGTATTAACTATTAAAGGGGTAGTTTAGTTTTGGTAAGGCTGAACTTTAGTAACCAAACCTAGACAATAACCTTCAAAACTAATAGTAATAACTCCACTATGCTCGAAAAGTATACAAACTTGCAAAATGACTAAGTAAAAAGCATGTTATCATTCAAAAAGAGCCATTTTGATCACGAGAGGGCGCTTTTTTAAAGGCGTCAGTTTCAACCATTTTCCATAGACAATAATGCATGTGATGTTTTATTACCAGACTGATTTTATAGAGAGAACATCAACAACTACTTAACTAACACTTTCGAAATTTTTTGAGAAAGTGGAAGCATTTTTTGAATTTTTTGAAAAAACCGTTAATTATTTGGGCCCCAAATAATTATAAGATCAGATACATTTATTGATATTTCAGCCGTTTGTGGGCCGATTTCGACCAAATAAAGTTTATTCTGCCATTAAAATTGCATGTTCTCTCAAATTTGACACTCAGTTTTTAATTACCTCACAAAAAAATGCGATGTGCAGCGCCCTCTCTACCAAAACTAAACTACCCCTTTAAGCTCCCCTTTTTGCTATCAGAGTTAGCTTGCTTTTTTGATAATTTCACATTCGATGATTTTTTTTTGTACCCGCCGTCAGCTTTTCAAGACATTGATTCATCGTTCAAGATCAGCTTGGTTGGGCACATTGCAGTTGAGTAAAAATAGAATTTGCTTATTCCGTCGTCACTTAGGACTATACGCATACCATGTAATAATGCTGTAGGCATTTCAGTGTTTGCGTAAAAAAGAAAATTATTATAACAATAACATAATTGGAATTTCATCGTTTGCGTATATAAGCTAACCTTGACATAAAAAAAAAGAAAATTATTATTTTTATGACAATAACATAATGTAAACTAATGCAAAGAAATATGGGCTCGATCCCCGACCCTGGTTTTGAATTCACACTCCATAATATTGTGGCTATAAAACCGGAGTTTGCTTTCTTTCGGTATATATATTACACATTTGATTTATACTATTTAAGTTGTAATACCATTATTTTTTTATATTGATTAATTTGTTTATGTACATGTATTTAATTGTATATGTATTATTATTTTATTTATGAAATATATTATCATGTAATACCGTAATACGATCTTACTGATTATAATCTTGTTCTGGGGAAATACTTACACATTGTGTAATAATTCTTCATTTTCTGTATATACTTGTTTTTATATAGTTCAGCGAAGTTGTCAAAATTGTAGTGTTAGGTAACCGACAGTCGAATAACTAGAATTTCAGTTTCTATATAATGATGCCAAGAATACAATAATCAACAATTTCACTTCAAAAAGCCCATCACTCTGCTCCACCCATCATGTCGAGTCTAACCTATATCATATTCAGTGATAATAAACAAAAACAACATCAACACTATATGGAAACGGAACGGACTGGTTGAGAGTGCGTCTCTGTTTTCAATCTCGCGGATCTCGAGATTTTGACGAGAGCTGTCAATCACCCTCGAGACTCGAGGAGACCAATACATTAATGAAACCCGAGACGACTCTTTTATTTTTTTATTTTTAGTATAATAGTGTGAATTGGTTTGTTCTCATTTCTTTCCCCACTATTTACCTCAATATTAAGTGCATATCTCACCGAGGCGTCCTAAATTTGTAATGATATCCGATAAACCAGTTTTTAATATTAAATTTTGCCTCCGTCCGTCCTAAAAAAGAGGCCTTCTCAACTCACTGACCAATTAGTATTGGTCAAAACTGAAGTATATAGGTCAGATGAATTTTAATGAACAAATTTAGCGGGAATATTTTTGGCGGGAAAAGTTTTGCTTGCGGGTCTGTATTGTGTTTCATGATTATTAAATACATGCATGCATACACTCTCGCGATGTTCTGATTTTAACTAATTTATGTAACAATAATTCAGGTTAAGTGCACTTAGTGTGAATAAACAAAACGGGGCGGATCCGATTCGTACTTATAATTCATTATTCGTGATTTTGGGTTAAGTGATGTAAATCTAGTCGGGGCATTAGTCAGATTTAGGGCCGATGAATGTTTCGTTTAATCAAATACATGTAGCTGTAGTTGGATCTTTTGATTAAATATATCAGATTGAAACGCAATCGATTATATTTCATGTAAACATAACTTAGCTGTACAACTGCATTCGGAAAACATGCAGAACATATAATATACAGTATATAATTCGTCTCATATTATGTTTTCATGTTTGATAAAGTCATAGCGACGTGACATCCACCACAATAAACCATCGAGTTAGTGCTTGCAAGATTACAGCCATTTCTTGTCGAGCTCATCTTCATAATTTGCTAGATCAACAAAATTGAGTTCATCATCATTTTATTTCGCGAACTTATAGAGAGGCCCCATCCCCATATACAGGCTCCAATCGGGTGCTTATAGTGTCGGAAGCTATCTAATCGTTATTGCCGTGCACTTATTGCCAAGCAGTTATTGCTATCTTCTAATAACTATCGCCGAGATTTTGTTGGAAATATTGCATGTCGTCCCTCTTTCAAGACGGTAATAAGCACTATACATGGCTTTCAGATTGGGGGTCCTTACTCCTGGGGGGGGGGGGGGGGGGGGGCGCTAAGGCCCTACAATTACGTTTCATTGAAATATTAAATTTGATGCGCTCATTAAATTACATATTTTCAGTTATCATGTACATGTATGTTTATACTCGGAGGCACCTGAGGTTGTTTCCTAGCATAGGGAAGGGGTGTTTTTTTTTGTGGGGAGGGGGGGGGGGGGGGGGGGGTGCTCGACTCGGACGTTTATCATATCTCGCTCGGGCGCTTCGTTTCGCTTATATATACGCGCCAGCCCCACAAAGTTTTTGCTCACAACGCCATTGTAATACTTTGCATTAATGTTGTCACGTACTATATTGTTTCATTTATGGTCCATCGTAATAAATTGCTTTGTCGGTGATTGTAAGATTGAAAAATGTTTGGTAATTTACAATATCATGGTATATTGCGTGGTATTTAGCCATGAGGTTTAATATGTTGTTTGATAATTACCGCATCGTAATTTTTCCTAAACCCATTCTCCAATCAATAATACTAATTGTGTTCGTAAGCCGCCAAATTAGCTCGGGTAATTTATTATTTATCATTCGCCAGACCACCATGACCAAGAAAGTTCGAACATTAACAATAATTAATACAATTTCATTCTATATACACGTTATAGTACATGTTGTACGTATAACAACACGTACACGTATTCTCACGATTAGGCTTTGGCTATATCATCATGCTGATTGCATTGAGTGGCGTAGCGAGGAGGAGGAGGGGGTGCTAGATCCGCCCGCCTTTAGGCTCGGTATTTTTGTTGTTACGTGTTTGTTTGTTAGCAGGTAGTATTGATGCTTATAGGCTTTGAATTGTTGTTGTTGCTGCTTTTATTGTTGTTGTTGTTGTTGTTGTTGTTGTTGTTGTTTTTTTTTTGGGGGGGGGGGGGGCCTGCCCCCTGAGGCTGAACCCCACCCGAGGCGGCATCGCGCTTAATGTGCTCGCAGGTCGGAGCCCCCCTCTTATAGAATGTCAGGCTACGCCACTGGTCGTATTCAGCGTTGTGGCGCCATGCTGGGTTGCTCAGTGCAAGCAATTAGCCGATGTGCCGGACCACAATGTCTCAGTGGGGTACTTTAGACCAAAGTTACTTAGCCCCCCCCCCCCCCCCCCCCCCCGAAAAAAGAAAGAAAAGAAAATCTGACTAAATATTATTACAGTCCAGTGTTTTTTCATATACGGTAGAGTATGATGGTGGACTTAGGTATCATGGTCTTGGTTGTATACTCGTGTAAAAAAAAACCAACTAAATATCTATTCAGTAGATAGACATTATTTCTAAAACATCTAAAATACTTTTACCAAAAAAAAAAAAAAAAATACAGTCCCGTGCTTAGTCATATAGAGCATGAAGGACTTGAGTCTTGGATTTTATTCATTCGTATCAATAAAATAAATAGAAGACATTCGTTTTTAATATCTACAAAATGTGAATTAATATCCTTTAATTAAATCAGGACTTTCGCGGTGACATTCATGTAAATCGTGATTGAATTTGATAGACCCTTCAGCTTATAATGTGTTTATTTCACTTTAAAATATTATATTTTGAAGTTGCGAAAGACGGGCTCTTCAATATTGTATGCTGATGACAGTAGAGAATGGGGTATACACTTGACGTTTCGTCTTTCGGATATAGTAACATTGTCCAAATCCTCAAAACTTACTTGGAATTATAGCGGTTCCCTCATACCTTGTTTTATTCGTATTAACAATTAAAGCACGTGACAGGTTTCGGTTTTTCAAATTGACATTTCGTTCAAAAGATATTTACGATTGAAGTGTTCAGATATGAAATTGTCTACGGGATAATTTCATGCCGTGTACAAAGTAAGTACAATGAGTAAGTGAATATCACTTTGTATTTTTGCTCATATCTCGGCCAAAAAGCATCCAATTAACGTGAAATTTTCACACATTACTTTGTGGATTGTTTCAGATCACATCAATACACATTTTGTTAACCACTCATCACTTTGCACTTGTCAACAAAGTTACTAGACCCCTTTAACGCGATGTACATTCATGTATACTCCTCTTGTGATCATTCAACATTCATGAAATGAAATTTTCATCGTGCACTTGATCCGCACATCACATCAAGGAGCGTTACGTTTCAATGAAAATTTCATCGCGTCACGGATGAGAAGTCAAACTCTTAGGACTTATTATGTCGACTAGCATGATTATGCCAAGGAGGTATAAGGTTAGCTAATACCTCCTTGATTATGCCAGCCATTCACTTTGAAATAAGTATACCTTTACTGTGATATCAGTTATATTGCTTGTCGGGAAAGTTACTATATTTTACAGATAAAATTAATACTTATTTTCGAGATAGGATCATTTTGAAGAGGAACATTATATGTTTCATGGCGATGCAGTATACAGGGCCACTGCAATTGTTTTCTAATGAGTTTCTTCAAAGTTTGTCACCCTTGAAAATGTAACCAAAACGCTGTATACAGTGCTTCCACTTCCCAAGATTTCATTAAACATGTTTAAAGGGATCTAGTAACATTGTCAAAAGATTAAAAAAAAAACATACTTGGAATTTTCATACCTCATTCATTGTATTCGTGTTAACAATAGAAGCATGGAACAGCTTTCATTTTTGCCAAATTCTTCCGTTATGAAGATTATAATGTGTGATTGAAGCGTTTTGAATTATCTAGTGGATAATTATAACTGTATACAAAGTCACAGTAAAGAGTTGGCGAATATCACTTTGGATTTTCGCTCATCATCATTACTCGGTCATATATGACATCCATTTACCATCAATTGTGTTTCTGCACATCTCTCAGTGGACATAATTTTGATAATTATCAGATCACAGAAATACACATTTTATCAACCTTTTTTGCAAGTTTTTGCACAATAATGGCAACAAAGTTACTAGATCCCTTTAAGATTTCAGGAGAGGCAGGAGAGGCATGCGAGGGGTGCACGATCGATCATTTGGCGAAAAGGGTAAAATAAACCGATCCTCCGCTGGCAGGCCAGACGCTCTAATCTGACACATACGAACTCAGAATCTGAACACATGAGTTGGTTGGATTGGTTGGATAAGCCGACAGAAATAAAGCTTATTAGAAAATTCAATCCCTTTTTCTGGGGGGTTTTGTGGTGTTTTTTTTTCTTCTTTCCTTCTTCGCGACTGTGATTGTGTTCGACTGCCATGGATGGATGGCATTTGATTTGCGTACAGCGGTGCCGCATTAACGTTGAATGTCAGCTCTGGCGAAAATGCATGTGTGTCCTGCTTTTAAAGGGACCGTCTAGGATTTGCCAACACTCTCAACTTGTAGATTATAAGTAGAACAAACCCCAGATACTGTGGATATTTTAAGTGGGAATTTCACCCCCCCTGTCTCCATGGTAACGTGCGATTATTTAAACAGAGCCTCTTTTTGAATGTCGTGATGGTTGATGGGAAATAAAACCGTAATTGAAAAAATAACTAAAATTAACTATATCTAGCTTTACGAGCGATGTACTATATGAATTGGAATTTCATTATTAGCCTATAGTATATGAAATGGAAATTAAGGCTGTAGTAAGTCGGTTATTTCGAAAACCGGTTAACCGGCTGCAAAAACCGGTTAACCGAACGGGTAACCGGGAAAAAAAAATATATCGATTTTTTTTTTTTTTTTTACCCCCGGCTAACCGAAACCGTGAAAATGAAAACGTTTTTGCCGATGCCGGTCGGTTAACCGTCGTGTAACCGTTTTACTACAGCCTTAATGGAAATTAATAAAATATATTGAATTGAATTGAATTATTGTCATCATATTATAATCATGTGTTAAAACAAACAATCCGTGATAGAACTTTAAAGAAAAACCTGACTGTGAGAACGAAAAAAAGACTCCGCAGTGAAGCTGCCTTGACATTGAACATCCCTTGACATTGAACCCGGTGAGTTTTCTCAGTTACTCCGTAAGACCAGATCCGGGTTGCATGCAGAGAAGATGCAAACAGCAAACAAAATTGCTCGTTCGAGATTAGAAATCGATCTTTGCGTTCCACTTTCTTGTTTTTGTTTGCATGTGATTCGATTTTGCAAGTGTGTCATTAAATATGTGTCTAGCGAATGATGCGAAGTTGCGAATCCACCCTCCTTTTCTCCTCCTTCTTGATTTTGTTCCCGTCTGGAGAACTGCACAGAGTACAGATTTGCGACTAAAGTCAAAACTCCAGAGAAATTAAAAACGGTATACCGTATGTACGAGTGGTACGACTTACGAAATGTAAGCTAAAACTTGTAGATCGAGACAAGCTTGCAAGAGACGGGTCGTCTGGACAAAGTACTCAACTTGTTCAAGGATTTGATTACTGTATTATTAAACGAAACACTGAAACAAACACTTGACTGATGCGAGTGTTTCCATATTAACCCATTGCTGAACCTGATAAACATGGATCATTTACGACATCCAAGTGGCAATAGGTTAACAGGTTAAAGTGATCCATTACTATAGTATAATGTATTACGGTATTACCAAAAGTGCATATTTTGAGAATTTGAGACTTCATTCGTAGACCAATAGCATTATTCTCAAATCTCAATGATGTGCGATGGTTTCATGGAAACAGAACACTGTTTATACTTTACCCAATGTTATCACCCACTGCCCACTGATTTTGACTATGCTCGAAAAGCGTTCAGGAACGCTTTTCAATTTAGTCGTAAATCGTACGACGTTCAATTTAGTCGTAAATATAGGGAAACATTTAGAAAATTCAAAGCTCATATTATGTTACCATACCTAAGCCTTGGCAAACATCAAGGTACGATATATAAATTGGGAAGCTCCAAGTGATTTGGTTGAATTTGACACTATCACGCATCTGATTTACAATCCAAACAACCTCTAAATATCATAGCCACTAAAGATCATCTATACTATAGGGCCCATATTCATAAAAAGCCTGCCAGCTTAGTTCCTTGCAAAGTTGATTTTTAATGACGTGGTTAAGAATTAAACACAATATCTTTTAGTTGCTAACTAGGGTTAATTTAGTAGGTACATAAGGCTTAACCAGCTAACCCTAGTTGGGGACTAGGAAAACTGTGTGTTGCTCAATAAACTGTATCATTTGAATTGAAATACACTTAGCAACGAACTAAGCTAGTGGCGTTTTATGAATATGG
Source organism: Echinarachnius parma (assembly GCA_037951105.1). Classification (NCBI taxonomy): domain Eukaryota; kingdom Metazoa; phylum Echinodermata; class Echinoidea; order Clypeasteroida; family Echinarachniidae; genus Echinarachnius; species Echinarachnius parma. The sequence continues at coordinate 26,478 of JBAMJV010012686.1, forward strand.
GGCCTGATTTACAATCCAAACCGCCTCCAATCGTAGCCACTTCACAATCATCTACCTGGACAAACTTTCCCGAGTATCATCGGGTCAACAACACCCGCGAGTCATCTTCGTCATCAACTCATCATTAGGCCTACCATCCAGTTCAACAACCTTTCTTCTCCCCGAAACCTGATATCCATTTTATTTTGGTAAAGCAGGGGCTCCACACTTAAATGTATAGTTCGGATTCGTACATCAGATGCGCAGTGCCATCTTGGGAACGCCTTGCTCACGTTGCGAAATACAGTATGGTTCAGCTCAATGTTATATGCAGTTCGCAATAAACGATTATACTAGTCTAGTTCAAAATGGCGATCCGAGGTGTATTAAAGGGATCTAGTAACTTTGTTGACATGTGCAAAAAGTGATGAATGGTTGATGCAATGTATATTCTTGTTATCTCATATGTCCACAGGGTATTGTGTGAAAATTTCAAGTCAAATGGACATTGCATGGCCAAGTAGTGAGCGAAAATGCAAAGTGATATTCAATAACTCACTGCACTCACTTTGTACACAGAAGAAAAACTCGCCCGGAGTTTTTCTTATCTGAATACTTCGATCGTACATATCTTTGTAACGAAAGGGAAATTTGAAAAACCGAAACCTGTCCCATGATTTTATTGTTAATACGAATACAACAAGGTATATGAGGGAACCGCTAGAATTAAAAATTTATTTTGAGGATTTGGACAATGTTACTAAGTCCCTTTAACATCACCACGCATTTCCATATTTTAACATTTCACTAGTGGTCGGGTTGTTCTAAATATTTTTTTTTTATAGTCCGAACAAATATTAACCCGTTCAAAAACCTTTCTCCCTCAAAACTCGAAGTCCAACAATGACGTAGTTTATAATACAGAGGCAAAGAGAAAGGCTATAATTTATAAACATGAAATGAAAAGTGTGAAATAAGGAAATTGGATTTGTTGTTCAATGTATTTCTATGCATCGATATTTGAACGACCGTACTTTGCTTGGGGTTTTACTGATTTCCTCGAAAAGTTATATCGGTATTATTATTAATTTTTGTTTTACGTTCGCAAACGCACATACTGTACTTACAGTCGTTAATGAGAACAAAATAGACATAATATACCTTAGGCTAGGAGTAGGACTAACTCTGGGCTAACTACAATTGTCCGTGTCTAATGCGTACTTTCTGGTCCACCGCCTTTTCCGTGTTTTCCTTTTCCTTTTTCTTTAGAAACTTTCCTTCATGATCATGATAATATGCATCCGGGCCGATTTCTAATATCCGCCGCGTTGTTTGAATAGGGCCGTGACCGTAAACCCCGTATTGATTCTTCGGTATAGACTTTCCCTTTTTGGAGCTTGTGGTTTGGCCTCTTCCGTTTTTTTGGGTTTTTTCTTTACTGTTTTGTTTTTCTGTTGTCCGTTCGTTGCACTAAAAGTAAAACCAAGATTGAAATTTTGAAGGAAAAAACGAACCAGGGGATTGAAAGTGGCAGTTGAACTTGAAGAAATATGTGTTATCCTATACAGGCAATAATTGTGTGTAGTCAATGCTGTTTCCACGAAATCATCGTGACTTCCATTGTGTACACGATATATAATAATATACATAATAATTATTTTACATGGCACTAAAATAAGAAACATCTTAGTTATAGTCTATATTGTATTTGTGTATTTTACCTACGTACCGTGATGCGTCCTATGATTGTAATTTATCACCATTGTATATGTACGAATTACGATACTGTTTATAGTGTGCAAATACAATGTATTTACATATTAATTTTCATGATCGTATAATACAGCCTAGGCTTATCAGTACCATGCAACTGAATTGTACTTATACTCAAGTGTATTTTTGTTTGTCCTAAACGCCAACCTTTGATCGCGAACGTTGTGGATGTATACCTATTAAATTTTGTGTGTTAAAAATATGGAATATCAATATATGATACTTGATCAACGAATTATCTGCTCTCCTATAAAATTATATCAAACAAAATATATGCAATGTTTCCTTATGCTCAAAATGTATGTACGTCAACACAATTATGTTTTATTCCTAAGGCATGATGAAACATCCAATTTATAGTTTGTATACCACGTTACGAAAATGTGTTCATGAATATGAACGTTGTGAAGTTTAATAAACTAGGCTTCATAAGTACGATGACGCAACCCAATTTAATGATTCACGTAAAAAGGTGTGTTTCAACAAGGGTATATTCTACATTGTATATCAGGCCCATAATAGTTCCACTAATAACTTGGTTTCATGATCGTAAAATGATCGATTTTGGACATGATTCACGTAACAAAGGTGGGTTTCAACATGGGCATGCATAGTACATACTGTACTAGTAGTAGGCCCACCAATGACATGTTTTCAATAATTTCTCGGTTTCATGCATGCATGCCCGCCAAACTGATGGGTGAGCTGAGGTGCACACCTGCAGTCAAATGGTCCCCATTATTTGCCCCCCTTTGTGAGGGGCAACAATACCCCCAACACCGTCCTTTTGTGTCCCCCTAAATAGAGGGTCAATATAATCATCAATGGATGGCAATGATGGGCGTTCGTATAAACGGTGAACAGCATATAGAACGTGCACGAGGAAAGAGTTGTATATATGTACGTGTATTATTTTGTACCCCTGTACCAAGAAGAGGGGTGTTTACTAGTAACTTTGCTGATATGTGCAAAAACTGGCAAATGGTTGATAAACTGTGTGAATTTCTGTGATGTAATATGTCCACCGAGTGATTCGTGAAAATTGCATGTTAAATGAACGTCGTAATTATTATGATCGAGTAATACGTGTAAGTGAAAACGCAAAGTGCATGATGTTTGCTAACTTTGTACATACATGTAGTTGAAACGGTCCATGGGAGGCTTTCAAATTCCAACATGTCAATCGTGTATACTTTTAGAACGAAAGAGAAATTTGTAAAACCAAAACATTTTACGTGCTTCTGTTGGTAATACGAATACAGCAACGTATGTGAGAACGGCTAGAGTTCTAAGTAAGTTTTGTCGTTTTTGACAATGTTACTAGATCCCTTTAAATACGTTATTGATGTAGGTGAGGGTGCATGGAGGGGCGCATGGAGGGGCGCATGGAGAGGGTGCAGGAGGGACAAAGGGGATGAGGTGGGAAATCGGTTGAACAAACTTTGTGTGGGAATATGATCGTGGTTTATTTTCGTCATATAATATAGGACGTCCCCAACCTAATCGCAAACTACAGAATGTTGTCGAAACGTTAAAGGGGTAGTTTAGTTTTGGTAGAGAGGGCGCTGCACATCACAATTTGTTTGTGAGGTAATGAAAAACTGAGTGTCGAATTTGAGAGAACATACAATTTTAATGGCAGAATAAACTTTATTTGGTAGAAATCGGTCCAGAAACGGCTGAAATATCAATAAATATATTTGATCCTATAATTATTTGGGGCCCAAATAATTAAAATGATTTTTCAAAAAATTTAAAAAATGCTTACACTTTTTCAAAAATGTTCAAAAGCGTTTTTTAAATAATTGTTGATGATCTCTCTATTAAATCATTATTTCAATAAAACATCACATGCATAATTTTGTATATAAAATGGTTGAAACCAATGCCTTTTTAGAGAGCGCCCTCTTGTGTGTTTTAATGGCTTTAAAAAAAATGAGAACAGGCTTTGTACTTAGTTGTTTGTAATTTTGTATACCTATCGAGCATGGTGGAGTTATAACTATTAGTTTGTAATGTTACTGTCCAGGTTTGGTTAATAAAGTTCAGCCTTACCAAAACTATACTACCCCTTTAACCTCTTTTCCATTAAAAATGGAGTTCTTACGCCTTTTTACTAACAACGTTATGGATACGTATTGATCCTCTAGTTGTTTATTAACAACGTTATTTATTGATACAAAATGACAAACGATAATGAATGTCGAATGGTTTGCCTGTAAAATGTACGCTTTCACAAGCGTACACTTATTCGACTCGTATAAATGAAATAAACTGTGTGTATACATACGGAAGTTGATGACTAGAAATTAAAGGGAAAGTTGAGTTTTGGTAGAGAGGGCGCTAGACTACTTAATTGGTTTGTGAGGTAATGAAAAACTGAGTGTAAAATTTGAAAGAGCATAATATTTAAACAATAAAATCATCTTTGTTTGATCAAAATCGGTTCAGAAACGGCTGAAATATCCATAAATATAACAATTTGTAATAAACCCGGGGCCCCGGGTTTATTAGAGAATTTTGAACCAGCCGTTAAAAATTCAAAAAAATGCTTCCTCTTTTCAAAAAAGTTACAAAATAGGTATTTAAATAGTTGTTGGTTATTTCTCTATCTAATCACTATTTCAACAAAGCATCACATGCACAATATTTTATTCAAAATGGTTGAAACCGATGAGTGTTTAGAGAGCGCCCTCTTACGTTTTAACGGCTCTTTTTGAATGATAACATGATCTTTACTACGTCATTTGTAATTTTGTGTTCCTTTCTAGTTATAACTATTAGTTTGTAATGTAATGATGCAGGTTTTGGTTACTAAAATTCAGTTTCACTAAAACTGTACTCTCCTTACCAGAACTCAACTATCCCTTTAAATACTTTCGTTTGAAAAACATTTCTAATTATGCTTGTTTGTTCATGAATATTATAATGGTTGGATTGTATTACCATTTTAACTTCTCGTTCAACTCTTTCAACAAATTAATTAACCGTAAACTGCAGTACATAATTTAAAACGTACATGTATATACCGTATGTCACATCAAGCAATCGCCACATTATATTTACATCAAGGTGCTATGGGATATAAAGTGTCGTGTATACATATATGTGCGATGATGCTGATTGCAATGATAAGTCGATGCCGATACATCAAAATGCCAGATAATGATAATTTACGTGCAATGATGGATACCTTGGATATATGAGATATTCATTTCACAGATGACATAGTGTATTCTCGTCGGGTGAGAGTGAGAAGGGCGTCAATTCGATTTGTTGACAATTGAAATTGAGTTCTGCATACCATCATGTACGTCGGAGTCTTCTCTAATATTGTGATGCCAACTTTTCAGAAAATAATAACTTCTAAATTGGGGAATATTTATCAGAAATATACAATATAACTGAATTAGATGTCTGCATAGCTTTCCACTTTTTAACAAATTATCTCCGAAATACAAAACGTGACTTAGCGCTCTTCTCTTTCTCAGCCGAATCTGACATAGCATGCGTCAGTTGGAAACGACGTCTCAGCTTCTCAACTTTTCTTGCTATTTTTAGTCAGTATAGGCTATTATGCTGGTTATATGCTAAGATGGTCCTTACAAATTAAGATGTCTAGGTTATATAGCACGGAAAAGTGCATACACAGATGATAGAGGTTCTAAGAAAACGGGTAAACAAAAAATCAGTAGAAAACGGAGAATATAGATTTTATTGTCAGAAAACGTTTCACAGCAAAAGTCCTCAACGGCGTGAAGACGCGTCGTCTTGTCCAAAGGCAACCACTTCCGTAGCCTTTCGTCAAGGCCCCACGAACGTTAGTAAAAAGTCAGACGTAATCAATTCTAAATTGGATTTTCTCTTGTAAACATGACTTAAACACGGTCAGTAGAGCCATATTTAGTCCCGGTGGAACAACCGCTGAAACAGAGACTGATTTGGGGGTCTAGAACTGTAGTGGCTTTCGCTTCTGACATTCAAGCGCGATGCCTTGTGGAAAGGCTACTATTATCCCAGCCTCAAAGTCATCCTTTGTACTTCTGAGATAATCATGTTCATAGTTGGAGAGCCTCGTATATAAACCCAATATAGATATCTTTGATCTCTGTTGATTAATATTTCCCGAATATGTAATAATGATCTAAAATGTTTGCATCACATAATGATAAAATAGGCTCCAAATCACAGAATGTTACGCAGAACTCAATTTACCCCAAAACTGACTTAACGTCCTTCTCTCTCTCACGTAACGAAATACATACCGTATGTCTTCAATATTGGTGAATATATAATGTTTACAATTTTTAAATTATTTTCTTTAAAAGCTTCTCTTATTTTGAGTTCTACTCATGTTAAATATCGTAATAATATATCTATAAGCAATAATAATTAATTGAATTTTATTTTTTTCTTCCCTCTCCTTTCTTTCTCTCCATTTGGATTATTCCGGACATTCTCTACACACACGCTCTGATCGGATAACTCCTTATGGCATTTGGAAATAAAAACAGGTAAGTGAGAATTATCTCAATATTATGATGATGATAATGATGATGATGATGTTGATGATGATGATGATGATGGTGATGATAATGTTTATGATGGTGATGATGATGATGGTGATGATGGTGCTGATGGTGATGATGGTGCTGATGGTGATGACGGTGGTGTTGCAGAACATCAGTAATATAACGTACATTTCATATTTTATATCATGCATTAATAAACAATTGCCACAATATATTGACAGCAAAATGCTATGCAACAATGTATGAAGTATGAATATATCTGTGATGATGCTGATTACAATGATAAGTCGATGCCGATACATCAAAGTGCCAGACAATGATAATTTACGTGTAATGATGGATACCTCGAATACAACGTATAGGAAATATCCATTTCACAGATGGCATGCGTGAAATGATAGAGCATGCGTCGTTTGAAACGATAACTTCTCAGGTTCTCTCTCTATCTATAGCTATTTTTAGCCAGTATAATTGATAGTATACTATAAGGGGTCTGTAAAAAGATAATAAATGTTACTGCTCGTATAATTAATAGTCTTATCTCGCCTTTCGAGTCTGACTCTCGGGCAACGATGCCTTGTGGAAAGGCTACTATTCTCCTAGACAGAACAATCCACCTCGTTCTGGAGGGGTCCTTTAATATTATGACGTCATACTATCCCCTTTCTCTGAAGTGGTGAGTGAAACAACAAACGAGGAGAAGGACTGATTTATCGGTCTACTATTCTCCCAGCTCCAAATCGTCGGTTAAGAAGGAGACGGGGGCTAAAGCCCGGCGCAGACAGAGCCGACTCGATCCGGTTCTTGATTGGCAAAACCGGAGTCCTGAGGCAACGCACACTGAGTTAATCAGGCTGAAAACCAGTCGGATCGGGTCGAGTCGGCTCTGTCTGCGCCGGGCTTAAGTCAACCTGTGTAATTCTGAGGTAATCATGTTCAAAGTTGAGAGCCTCGTAGAACTCCAATAGCCTATAGGTATCTTTCATCTTTGATGAATATTTCCAATATGTGAAATAATTCTTACTGAAATGTCTGCATCGTATAGAAGAGGCTCCAACCTACAGAACTCAATTTAGCCCAAAGTCGACTTAACGCCC
>JBAMJV010012687.1:0-45823 GCA_037951105.1 Echinarachnius parma
AAAATCGATGAACATATCACGGGGGTCTCTATTTACATACATTTTTACAGAGCATTACTTTATGTTTTGAAACATCGGAAGAGAAATAACTTAATATCTACCCCATAAATCTCATAATAGACCTCCATCTTCTGATCTTCATTTCGAATTGTCATTGTCACTTTTTTAATATAATACTCAAGCAAATGTTAATAATAAAGTTATTATATACAAAAACCAAATCAAGTGATTACAAGAATGCAAGATAAAAGAACTTCATAGTGCTTAAGTACAGTTATTGATTTGATTGATATGTGTGAGCTGTTTAGATACGTGTATCTTTAAATGCATGCGAGGTTATATACCATTTGTTCTTAGTTTGCTTAAGACCTATACCGAGCTAAAGGTTATCATTCAAATAAATGTTTAAAATTTGCTTTCACCAAGGCAATTTTATTTGTATTAATCAAGTACACATTCATCATGAAATAATTTAATAACTTTATTACATTTACTGTACTTTTTCTGAAATAAATATAGACAATCATTTTAAAGAAACTGTTCATGATGTACAAGATACGTGACTGAGTTGTAAAACCAAACTTAAGTTCATTCCACATTTTCTAACCTAGGTCATATCCCTAATAGTTTATACAACAATTGTTCGATGTGCAAGTATATTTTGCTAGTATATTCATACATGTGCGTGGTTAAATAACAACCAACTTAATTCCATATAATACTAGATAATCTCTTTATTATGAAATAATGTATTGATCATGTTGATGTGCTAGTATAGTTTTGTTTGTAGCTTTGTGTAAATCTTTGAAAAAATATTTCTTAAGACACATACATCAGGCCCGTACCCAGGGGGTGCGTTGGGTGCGTACACGTCCCCAACCCCCCCCCCCCCCCCTTCCCCCAAATTCAGAAAGGTCCACTTTTTATTGGTGTCGGCCATCTAAACCAGTGGTCTCGGGCAACAAACCCCTGCTTACACATATAAACAAGTGGTCTCGATGTCGGCCACGATCGTTCTTGTTGCCCCCCCCCCCCCCCACCCCCCCCCCCCCCCCAGCTTACACAACTAAACAAGTGGTCTTGATCCCGGCCTCGACAATTGTTGGCGATGGACCCCCCCCCCCCCCCCCCCCCCCCCCCCCCCCCCCCCCCCCCCCCCCCCCCCCCCCCCCCCCCCCCCCCCCCCACCGCTTACACGACTCAAACAGTGGTCTCGGTCTCGTTTTTGTAAAATACGTAATATATACTTGCAGGGATCTAGTAACATTGTCCAATTCCACAGAACTTACTCTAACTATTGTGGTTATCTCATACATGTACCTTGTTGTATTCGTATTACCAATCAATAGAAGCATGGAACAGGTTTTGATCTTTCGAATTTCCCTTTCGTTATAAAAGATAATTTGTATTACAGTAAGGGGGGGGGGGAGAGAATTGGGGTAAAGTTATAATTATAAAGCTGGATTTTTGCCATAATTACACGCAGTTATAATCCTAATACAATCTCAAAACAAGAGACATATGCATACATACGCACGCAGACACACCCACACACAAACGCACATACATAAACACATATGAACACACACTATACACACTCACACACACACACACACACACACACACGCACACACACACACACACACACACACACACCCACACACACACACACACACACACACACACACACACACACACACACACACACACACACACATACACACATGCTTCGTGAAGCACGCCTTTGTAGACGGGTACATACACCCTTGATAAATTCGGGTAAACTTAGAAATCCTCTGACACACCCGTTGTTGATGTTTGAATCAGGTTATCGGAATTGTCCACATGCCAATTGAATCATAAACTAAAGGACAATGAAATCCGGACAAATCGTTTGATGCACTAGGATGAATAGTCTCTGAAAGGTTTTAGCGCAATTGGTCAAGTATTTAGAAAATTATGGCTTTTCGAAAATAGCCATTTATACGAGTGACTCAAGATGGCAAAATTTTCTGGCAAAGTTGTAGACTAATTCCCCTACGTTTTGTACACAAAATTTCACTTGTTTTCCTTAAATTTCTCAAAATATATGTTAACCATTTGTTTGAGTTAAAATAGTTTTGCGTGCCACCCAATCAGTACGACCACGCTAAGCCTCTTTTCCATTGTCCCTTACTATAAAGTGCTATTGCTTTGCTTGTTTGCTATTACAATATTATCATTACAAATTGGCAAACCAATTTTTGAGCGATATATCAAAAAGGTAATTCATATTCCCCTCTAAGACAAAGTCTTGATTTGACAGCCCTCAATGACACTTAGGCTAAGTCATATTGCTATATATAAATATTCAAAAGTATCAAGTAGATAATGAAATAAACGAAACCAGATCATTGCGTGACCAAAACATTACAATTTAATGTAGAAACATGGATTATATTAGGGACAATCCTTGGTTGAGATAGCCAAGTGTACAATGCAAACTTGCAAAGTATATGAGAGCACTTGAAACAATTCTTTATTGTTGTCAGTTCCCAATTAAACATTTATTTTGCGAAACACATAAATCAATAAGCTATTGATTGATCTGTGTCGCTACTTGAAACTAACAACGATACAAAAAAAATTGTAAGTGCTCTCAAACATCACATTATTAATATGTACTAAGAGACTAAACTGGAGCATTGCGGTGTGCGGTGTGCACAATATCAGAAATGTATGATTATAATTATATACTTATAGTGTTACACACAAGAGTTACATGAGCACTTATATCAGATAAACAAATATATCAGATCTTACAAGGGAAGAACGTGACCCCCTACATGTATCCCCAATTTATTTTGTCCATTGATTACACGTAGCATGATTGGAAATTCAAATTTAGTACATGGTTTAAGTAATTTTAACTGATTACGATATAATAATAATAATAATAATGGTGGCTACTTATCATGCTTATATATCTAAATTATGTTTTGCAAAATGTACGTGTACCACGTACGACTTGCCTTTTCTCGAAACCCTTACAATGATTTTCTTTATCACAATTATCATACTATGGTAAAATCGATGAACATATCACGGGGGTCTCTATTTACATACATTTTAACAGAGCATTACTTTATGTTTTGAAACATCGGAAGAGAAATAACTTAATATCTACCCCATAAATCTCATAATAGACCTCCATCTTCTGATCTTCATTTCGAATTGTCATTGTCACTTTTTTAATATAATACTCAAGCAAATTTTAATAATAAAGTTATTATATACAAAAAACAAATCAAGTGATTACAAGAATGCAAGATAAAAGAACTTCATAGTGCTTAAGTACAGTTATTGATTTGCTTGATATGTGTGAGCTGTTTAGATACGTGTATCTTTAAATGCATGCGAGGTTATATACCATTTGTTCTTAGTTTGCTTAAGACCTATACCGAGCTAAAGGTTATCATTCAAATAAATGTTTAAAATTTGCTTTCACCAAGGCAATTTTATTTGTATTAATCAAGTACACATTCATCATGAAATAATTTAATAACTTTATTACATTTACTGTACTTTTTCTGAAATAAATATAGACAATCATTTTAAAGAAACTGTTCATGATGTACAAGATACGTGACTGAGTTGTAAAACCAAACTTAAGTTCATTCCACATTTTCTAACCTAGGTCATATCCCTAATAGTTTATACAACAATTGTTCGATGTGCAAGTATATTGTGCTAGTATATTCATACATGTGCGTGGTTAAATAACAACCAACTTAATTCCATATAATACTAGATAATCTCTTTATTATGAAATAATGTATTGATCATGTTGATGTGCTAGTATAGTTTTGTTTGTAGCTTTGTGTAAATCTTTGAAAACATATTTCTTAAGACACATACATCAGGCCCGTAGCCAGGGGGTGCGTTGGGTGCGTACACGTCCCCAACCCCCCCCCCCCCCCCCCCCCCTTCCCCCAAATTCAGAAAGGTCCACTTTTTATTGGTGTCGGCCATCTAAACCAGTGGTCTCGGGCAACAAACCCCTGCTTACACATATAAACAAGTGGTCTCGATGTCGGCCACGATCGTTCTTGTTGCCCCCCCCCCCCCCCACCCCCAGCTTACACAACTAAACAAGTGGTCTTGATCCCGGCCTCGACAATTGTTGGCGATGGACCCCCCCCCCCCCCCCCCCCCCCCCCCCCCCCCCCCCACCGCTTACACGACTCAAACAGTGGTCTCGGTCTCGTTTTTGTAAAATACGTAATATATACTTGCAGGGATCTAGTAACATTGTCCAAATCCACAGAACTTACTTTAACTATTGTGGTTATCTCATACATGTACCTTGTTGTATTCGTATTACCAATCAATAAGCATGGAACAGGTTTTGATCTTTCGAATTTCCCTTTCGTTATAAAAGATATTTACGGTTGAAGTCTCCGGATTTTTAATTACCCACTGGTCAGCGCAACGAGTAAGCGAAAATCACTTTGCATTTCGCTCATTACTCGGCTATATATAACATTCATTTACCGTGAATTTTCACACATTACTTAGTGGTCATATCAAATCACTAAAATGCAAATTGTCACCCAATTGTCAACCATCACCCAGGTTCTATAGAGACCCATATGAACCAAAGGGACTTTTCTGTGGGTTTCTTTTGGTCTCTGTTGGACTCTGTTGAGATCAACTAAAGTTCCAATAGACATGATAGAACGACTTTTTGAGTAATTTTATTACAGATGGACCAATCACTTTGTACCCAATGTCAGCAAAGTTATTATGTTCCTTTGAGTTCTAGTCAAGGTTTTCTACTAAGCTTTGCAAATAAGCATGCTGTACAGCCTTGAATATGAAGAAATATTGATGAAATACGAAATTAAAAAGTTATAGTTATGGTGTAAATATTAGTCAAAGGCAAAAATAAAAGTAATATTCAAAATTAACATTATGGGGCAGCGAAGAGGACGCTGCCGTTCATCCCTTTCCTAGCCGGACTAGCCCGGTCGATTCCGCCGACTCACTGCATGTTTTAATTTGTTCACCGACAGCGGCCGTATCATGTGTGGTTTAGTCTGAGCGTCGCCATCCTCGCGAAAAATGACACATGTTTTTAAAAATCGGAAAGGGAGCACTTGGATAGAAGTAATTTTGTTCGGATGTCCTTACTAAGTTTACAACCACATGGATTGAAATTACGCAAAAACCTAAAAACTCAATTTTCAGAAAGAACCAATACTCATGTATATCTTTGATAAATTGGGGGGCGGGGGAAGAATGCAGGAGGAATAACTACTTTATAATGTGTATCCGCACTCAAGCAGAAGGATCGCTGATAATAACAGTCTCTCCGTGTTATTTTTTTTTCTCCAAGAGATGTGGTGAGGTGATTAGATATCACACTTATCGCCGCCCTATTCAGTATTGCTGCCGAATCTTTCATAACGCCGTCGCTATCTTTACTCCAAAAGTGTACACAAATGTGCCAAACTTCTTAAAAATAAGACTTCTGCTTGACATCAAAATAATGTAGGTTAACATGTGTTATGTTTGATTTTAGAATTCGTAATGATGTATATTTGTTTGTGTGCAGATTATGGTTGCAGCATATGAATTTACACTATTTAGTCTCGTGGTCCGACAGGAGATTTTACTATTTACAGTTGGGAACACTGTTCAAGGAGATCCAGATATGTAGGTATCCTGAATGCCTTAGATAAAACTCAGATAGTGGAGTAGAAATTATTTATTGGTATTTGCTAGGAACAAGAATTTTTCAAAAATGTGACCGGCTCTGTCACTTTGGGTAATTCATCGGGAATATCAAAATTGAGATTTTTAGTGTTTTGAATTCTCTAGGATTTCAGCTTTAAAATGATATACAACTTGATAAGTATGAGTTTCTTGAAGGCTAGAAAAACGCAAATTAATAACATGGACCAGAGCCCCGTGATTTGTCAAACAACGGAGAAAATCGCTTCTAAAGTTTTGCATCCATTCAGAAAAGCATTCTTACACACCAAGCGAGAAGTTGAACGGTTCGCTTTCACCTTTCCGCTCGTAATCGATAAGCAAACGAAATATTGCATGCGCAGTTATACTGTTATTCATCGGCCAATCAGCAACGCTTTCGCCGGTATTACGTAATTGTACAAAGCCTCAGCCCTAAGTCTCAGTTGATCGACAAACTAGCCCATGTGCTGCCCTTTGATGTGCATGTATTACAACCGCGGTGTATTATGTATGTACGTACCGCCATAAACCACCGCATCATATTCACCGTACCGCCGCTGTACCACCGGTAGACAAAAGAAAAGCGCAGTTTGATACCGTATTATATGGTACGCTGCACACGCACACTGCACACTTGCGTCATGCCCAGCGCGATTCAATGCGGTACCCATAGAATTATAAACAAACCAACCACTCGTTTACTATACAGTAAGTTAAATGCCGGGCACGCTTCCCGGAAATGTACAACACACGGACAATACAACTCTATTCAGGTTAGTCTGACCAATCACTGTACAGCTACAGTGCTTTCCTCTTGCATCTCGCCGCGGCGGTACGGTCGAATCACACACACACATAGCTGGCGCGTTCGTTTCACAATCGATCGATCGTTTCACAATCATGATCAGCCAGCGCGGATTGACTGAGTTTCTGGGCGAAACCGAAATGAAGGTTGCTTAGAAAAATCATTATTTACGGCATAAAAAATTCGAATAAGGACCTGAAATTTTCAGAGAATGTAGATGAAACATGTAAGTATCAAATCCCATAAAGTAAAAAATTTCAGCCAAAGACAATATTTTATGATTTTGAGGCTCTATGAACTAAAGACCAATCGCGACTTTATACCCATTCTCTGGGAGCCGGTCTCAAATGGTTAAAGGGATAGTTGAGTTTTGGTATAGAGGGCGCTACACAAAATAATTTGTTGTGAGACAATGAAAAACCGAGTGTCAAATTCGAAAGAGCATACAATTTTAATGACAGAAGAAAATTTATTTACTCAAAATCGGATTAGAAATGGCTGAAATATCCATAAACATAACAATTTGTTATAATTCTGGGGCCCCACAATTATTAGAGAATTTTGAACCAGCCGTAATTTTTTTTTTTTAATGCTTCATCTTTTCTAAAATTTACAAAAGAGGTTTTTAAATAGTGGTTGATTATCTCTCTTTCTTAACACTATTTCAACAAAACATCACATGCACAATATTTTATTTAAATGGTTGAAACTGATGAGTGTTTAGAGAGCGCCCTCTTGAGTTTTAATGGCTCTTTTTTAATGATAACAGGCTTTTTACTTAGTCATTTGTAATTTTGTATTCCTTTCGAGCATGGTTGATTTATAACTATTAGTTTGTAATGTAATGAGCAGGTTTGGGTTTCTAAAATTCAGTTTGACCAAAACTGTACTCTCTTTACCAGAACTCAACTATCCCTTTAATCCTGGAAATCAAGATAGATATGCTGAAGATCTCGGAAATCAGAGCCATCGTCAACATGGTGTATGCCTTGATCATGTTGATGATATTGAGATGTCTTTTCTCGCATATTCTGGTAGGTATGTCATTTGTTGAAGACATGGTAAACCAGTTATACCACTAGCCTGGTGGAGGAGTTCGAATTGTTGGTGATACTTACGCCTTGATCGTGAGGAAGATGAGATTGTTCTTCTCGCATATCATGGTAGGTATGCAGTAGCCCTTGTGAACCAGCACTATCGCTATCTTGCAACTCAACTTTGCAGGAGTTGGTATTGGTGCAACTGATGCGGTGACCTTGTTGATGATATTGAGGTGATTGTTCTCGCATATCATTATGGGTGTGGAAAGGACCATGGGATTCTGATATTCATTCACCGTTGTTGTATTTATGGGAAAATGAGTGAAAGTTCTCTCTGATATCTGTGTCTTCACTTGTTATGAGATAGCCTTCATCATCGATTCCACTGCCAACGAAACTGGGCTCACCGTTGTCATCTTTAAGAGGTTTAGCTGATTGATCTCCCATGGTAAAGTATGTATGCTGGATAGCATCGGGAGAGAACAGAACTTCATCGAATAACTCAGTGGAACTGAATGAGGATGATTCATCATCTGATATAACTGACGGATCTATTACAGTAGAGCTATCTTTGCAAGTATCTAGGGTACAGGTCCTTGCTATGTCACGACCAAATATGGTGGAAGGTCGAGAAATGGGAAGAGAGTTATTTGCCTCGCATTCAAAATATGTTTGCAGAGGCGCATCATGTGCAAGCTTATCAGTATACTCATGACTGGCCGTACTCGGTGTGAAGGATCGAGGCTTCCTTTCTAAAATCTCATCAGGATCTTCGTAACCATGGTGTGGCGGCTCGTCAGTTTCATCTGTGCGTCGACTGTTTTCGTCAAGAATCTTGCAGGGGACGAGATTCACGGATCCCTTTGAAGACTTCTTTACAATACTTACAAGCTTTCTCTCTACCGTTAGTGGAGCGAGGTATCCTTCCTCGTCAAAGTCGTGTACCGTATTCACAAGCTTTCTCTCTCCCGTTAGTGGAGCGAGGTATCCTTCCTCGTCAAAGATTCCTACCGACCTAGAATCTGTCACTTGGTCTTGGGGATTTTGCTCCTGGTTTCCTGCAATTATTGGAAACAATCCTCCAGTCACGGTCATTGCACGGTCCGTCGCATGTACTAGATCTTCTTCTTCTTCTTCTAGGTGATGTGGGCAAATTTCTTCTGTTACATCACTCTGCATTTCCATGGCAATATGATCAGGCATTTGTGCATACCCATCATTTTCATATTTTGCTTTGCCGAATGTGGACAAATTAACGGTGACACCAGAGCTAGAGCCTCTTGGTTCACTATTCTGAGAAGTCTCCGACAGTCTACATGGTCTATCGAAATCAGGAATAGCTTCATAGATGTTCAAGTCCGAGTTTGTGTTTCGGGCGAAATTTTGATCTCCATCGCTATCGCGTCGATTACTCTGAATATCTTCCCTGGATCGACGTACCACTTCTCCTAATGTGCTCGTCACTTCGTAATAGCACTGTAAAGTAACAAAGCACAGCAAATTATACGAGAACAAAGTGATGTTTTAACACTTAAGACGCAAACCTGTGTGTGTTATACTCCAGAGACTGTGAGAATTAAGAAAGGTAACTGGAGATATTCGGAAATGATAGGCGTGGGGACCTTGCGCAAAAGACCTAAGGTTTAGTACAGGATATTCCTCAGTTGGTAAAGGTATACACAAATCATTAAATACTTTGATAAAAGTAATCATGAGGAGGACAATTCCAGTGTGCCTTATCTGATTACATAGTCTATAAGTATAGTTTGTTGTACGTCTTAACAAGTTAAGAACATTTTGCTGCAGTGGCGTTATCAAAATACTGCATAGGTGACATTTATGTGTGCATCATAAATTAGGGTTACCTACCCTCTGTTTAGATTTCTGGAGATGACATCGTCGCTTCATATACAACCAATGGATACAGATCAGAATGAGTAGAAGAGTTGTAACACAGAGCGCTGCAATTATGATACGGCTCAGAGTAGTTAGTCCAATGGGAATTTCTGTCAAAAATAAACACGAAAATTAACTTTTGTGAATAGGCTGTTATTGACATTGATACTATGATTGGTGATAGTTTGAATATAGAAGAGAATAATTATGCAACTTGTTGATTACAAATGTATGAAGCGCATGAGCAGTTCAATATACAATAATTTTACAGGGATTTTATTCTAATTGCTCCAACAACTGGCGATAAACCAAATTTTAGGGGAAAGAGTGCCCTTTTGCTTGGAATCCTTTTTACTAAGTTAGGGTTATGGGGAAAGGTTAAAGTGATCCCTGTAAAGTGTCTAACTTCACGAAAATTTCTTGGAGCTTCTTCGTTTCTCTTCTACCGTGTTGTTTAGCTTATGGTAAGAGAAGAATAAAATAGGGTTAGATTTTTTTCAAAATGTCCCTTTAGTATGAAGATAATTATCATTGATAATACTAGGGTCAAAAGCGTTGCCCAGTGGTTTTGGTAAAAAGTACATTTGCCGTAGCTGAACACGCCCGGCCGGCGCGCCACGCGATCACGGACCCTGGGCGGCGGAGTGGCCGAAACCTTCCCGATAGACAGGGCAGCGCAACGAGTCGATGTACCCGATTGTTGAGCCGAGCGCGCGCAAATTCTGTACCGTCTGTATACACGGGTGCGGATATCGTCAAACGGAAAGGACGGACGATTATTACTGCGACAAATCTACGGCAGGCCATCAGTATTTGGTGATAAAATATGAACTCAATATTCGTTTTTTTCACTAGGTAAACAGTGTTCGTTTTCTTTCAAATTTTTTAATTATATTTTACAATGATATTGATATAAGATTGAAGTTTTTTAAATGTCATTTACAGGGACCACTTTAACCGGTATAATTCTCGCATCCTTCACTGATGGTTCTAGCCCTGTGAATGTTAACATATCGAGCGAATATTAAAGCTCTGGTCACATATTGGACACACGACGGGTTCACGACAGGTTCACGATGAACATTTGGGGGATTACGTGGCTTGTTTTGCTATATTGTACGACTGCGGTGCGACAGTCGTACGAATAAATTGGTGTTGTACGAAAAATCAGGCGTGGCTTGAAATTCGGACTACCCTATTTTATGCCACGACAGATCCACGAGAGTTCGAACTGGTGTCTTGATCACATCGTACGACAATCGTACGAAAAATGTGTCGTACGATAAACATGCGTTACATGCGCTATAACCACGAACTGTTCTGACTTCTCTATTTTTTCCCTGTCGTGAAAGCTAACTTTCATTGTGATCATTTCCACGACAGTCGTAATAAATTTAACCACGACAGAAAATGTACATTTCGTACGGCAGGCCCAGGACAGAGTCCCCGAATCATCGTGGGTTTTTATTGTGACCAGGGCTTAACGACCATTAAAAAACACCTACCTGTTAACACAGCATTTGTAGTCTCCGATTCATCGATTGATGAGTAGAATATTGTGCCTTGACTCCATGGTGGCAAAGTTATGACTGGTCCTGGGCGAAGCGGTGGTATTGATACATGATGAGATCCCAGTTTCACTACATGTAAGAAAATGTCAAGAGTTAAGACTGAATACCAAGGCTATGAGCACATCTTTAAATAAATGGACACATTAGAGAGTGTATACATTTTGTTAAAAGCTAACAATAAGTATAAAGGATACATTTATCTTGTATAGTAGACTTTACTAACGATAACCCGGAGTCTGCTCGCTATCCGCTATTCATAACAAAAATAAGAGGGTCGCTATTCATAATGTAAGAATAAGGTCGCTATTCATAATGCGAAATGAGGGTCGCTGTTCATTATGTAAGAAGAGGGTCGCTATTCATAATACAATGAGTGTCGCTATTGATACAATTTAAATTCAGGTTTGTTATTTATGAAACCTTTCCAATGTTATTTTTGTAAGCAGGTAAAACACTAGGGGAGGCAAAATGAGGTAAAGTAACGACATGACAAGGAGAGGAAAGATAAAACAATAGCGAACTGGAGAAAATGAAAAGGGAACAAAATGATTATAAGAGAGGGGAATACTGGACGAGGGACACACCCACGGCGGTGGCGTAGCTATCAGGAAGGGGGGGGGGGGGGGCGTGCACCCCTCTCCCCCCCCCCCCCCCCGAATTATTTCACCAGCTTTTAGCTTCAAACAATAGAAAACATATGGGGTAATGGGTAAATATCATTATTTTATGAATAGTGAACCTCTTCTTATATTATTAATAGCGACCCTTTTCTTACATTATGAATATCGACCCCTTTTTAGATTATGAATAGCGATCCTGAATTCGTATTATGAATAGCGTTCCTTATAAGCAGTGACCCCAATATAAATTATGAATAGCACCCCTTCTTCATGTTTGTGAATGGCGACCCCGATTTCGTATTACGAATTGCGGTCCTTATGAATAACGGCCCTTATGTCTTTATAAATAGCAAACCCTTTTGCGTTTTATGAATAGCGGTATACCTCATTATAGGGAAAGAGCACATTATGAATAGCGGTCCATATGAATAGCGTGGTGAACCCGATACACCAGGTGTTCTGTCTCTATTTCGAACGCACACTTCTTATATGCCGTATTCTTTTATAAGAACATTCGAAAATTCATTTTCCAATGATTTGTTATATCGAAACGAGATTTGAAGTCTAAAGATCAGGAAATGTACGAACATTCGAGCGATTAAAAGCGTTCAGAAAAATTAGCCTTCGATATAATATTCAGAATTTAGGAACCATACTTAATATCTTATTTATGCACATTCTGGGTCAGGATGATATTTGGGTATCCTGATGAAAATACGAGCATTTGTATTATGGTGTTACCTGTTATTAATTACTGTATTCTAGACTTTATTTTCTCTGTCGTAGCAGCACAGACTGTTCATCATGTTGAATTGAATTGAATTGAATTGAATATAATTTATTTCCACTTTAAAAGCACACATATAATACAAATTACACATACAAACTAATTGTGTGGTGGAGCCCATGAAAGCAAAAGGCTTGTTGAGAAAGACTATAGTTCGCAAAAATTTAAAGCAAAATAATAACATACATATTTCAAAATACAAAACAAAAATACAGGAAAAAATACCCCCAAAAAATGTTCATCATGTTTACCTGCTGTGAAACTCAAAACGAACCCGGATGCAGTACCTTCGCTATCGCTCGTGAAGATCACCGTGATGAACGAACTCTTGGACGTGAAATCCCACGATGTGAGCCTGTTGTCATGGTTACCACTCAGGTGCCTCCATCGCGATGAACTTACTGAGAAGCTATCAACATCCTCCCCAATATGGAGGTTGTACGCCCCCGACGTCGCCGTGTCGAAGTGGATGAACTTTATCCCGATGACGAAAGTTTCAGGTGCCCGAAGAAGCCAGATGTTGTAGGCGTTACTGGGATATATTTCATACGTACGAAGAGAAGATTGGAACTCATCTTGTTCACAAGTAATGACCCCTTCTGTACCAAGAAACAAAAAGATTGATCTATTTTTTGTTCATACACTAAGG
This sequence comes from Echinarachnius parma, assembly GCA_037951105.1. Taxonomy (NCBI): domain Eukaryota; kingdom Metazoa; phylum Echinodermata; class Echinoidea; order Clypeasteroida; family Echinarachniidae; genus Echinarachnius; species Echinarachnius parma. The sequence goes on from JBAMJV010012687.1 coordinate 13,105, forward strand.
TGTCTTACAATATAAAACTGAATTCTGCATTATTATTTTTAAATTGCATTATCGTTCATCAATTAACCTGGAAAACAAAAACAGAACTCGATAATGATTATAATCAATGGAAATGTATGAATTGAATCATTCATGTTATGACAAAGCGGCTGAGAGCTGAGAGCTGGTCAAAATTTCCAACTTGGTACATTATTTGAAAATTCCAATTTAAGTGATTATTGAGTCGGGTATTTTACCTGAAAAGTGTATTGATGTTACGATCATGCGAACGCGCAGACGGAAGTGAATCTTGGTCCAGGCAGCGTTGCTTACAGTGATTACTTCACCGACGAGGGATCTCCCGCTGATTCTTGTCAGTTTGGTATCGTCATCGATGTCGGATCCGTCGCCGATCTCCACGATCTCGGAGTCGTCTTTGAAACATAGGTGCTCGAAGGAGATGCTGATCCTGTGATCGAGCGACGTAGTGAAGGACAGCAATGTCCACTCTGCGTTTGGTGTGGCAATACTATGTACTGCTGAATCGATGGCATCATTACTATCGGTGGAGAGAATGAGGCTGGATTTCTCAGGAACAGAATCTACAAAACAAGCCAAAATATAAGAAATTACCTCGTAAGATAGTCATCGATCAAGACTGCATGTATCCAGTGAAATACCCTCTACTAGAATTGCAAACATCCATACAGTAACAGTGGAGTGCCACCTTGGTCGACCTAACTGTAGCCTACGACACAGTCAGTGTGGCACCAGGGACTCTCCCTGAAGCTCCTCCAGATAGTTCCCGACCGTCACCTCGTAGGCTTCATCTCCAATATCTTGTCGAACCGCAGCTTTGTCCTGAAGACCAGCGACGGACAGTCCAGCCATCCTCGTCGACTCAGAAACGGTCTTCCCCAAGGCTCAGTCATGGCACCCTTGCTCTTCAACATGTACATCAGCGACATGCCCACGCAGATGATCTTGCCCTTCTCTAAAAACTGGCTTAAAGTGTCCCTGATTGCTACATACATGAAGACCTGGAGACTCAAACTGAGCGCCGCAAAAACAACAGCAACCGCCCTTCACCTGAACACCAAGGAAGGAAACCGTCAGCTAACAGTCAACGTAATTGGGACCCCCTGCCCTACAACCCCTCGCCCACATACCTTGGGGTAAAACTAGACAGACAGTTGACATTCAAACCACATCTTGACTCCCTCTGCGCCAAAGTTTCATCAAGGAACAGCCTCCTCCGCTGCCTCGCCGGCTCTACGCAAACTAGATACCACACTCAATGAGACTATGAGGATAACTCCTGGATGCCTAAGACCTACACCAACAAACCTCCTCCCTGTGCTCGCCAGGATTGCACCCCCGCCCCACCGCAAGGAACACTACACACATAATTTAATGAACAAGGCCCTCCAAGACCTCAAACACCCCCTCCACCACATCACCCAGAACGCTCAACCAGACCGTCATCGCCTGCGTTCCCGCAGACCTATCATCCGCCATGCAGCAACCCTGCAAGATGGGACCTTCAACACCCTCAGCGTATGGAAGGACGACTGGCAGCACAACCCACGACCTCCTCAATTCACAGTGACCCCCAGGCCCCAACACTAAGTTGTCCCCAGGCGCTGACCTACCAAGAAAAGACTGGGTCACTTTGAACAGGCTCCGCACTGGAGGTGGCAGATTTAATGCCAACATGCACCGCTGGGGGCTTAGGCCCTCTCCTGTCTGCACATGTGGCTCATCTCAGCCAACGGCCGCCCACGTCATATACGAGTACCCCATCCTCGGCCCACCAAACCCAAACCCCAACTTTAACAACTTGGACCCCGACCCAATTCATTGGATACAAAATGTGTGCGATGTTACTTAGTTGTTGAAGTTGCCTCAAACGAAAGAAGAAGAAGCAATACAGGTGTCCAGGATGATCCAGGACGCAATTTGGCTGATGGCAGACTTTACTATAACTTAATTTCAAAGTGCCCATTGTCCTGATGCTTACCGGAAGCTTACAGATGTTAGATATTTAAAGCCCCAAAATCAAAACTACCAGCTAACAAGAAAACGAGCAAAAATGCAAAGTGATATTTACTCACTCATTACACTTGCTTTGTACACGGCTTAAAGGGGTAGTTTAGTTTTGGTAGAGAGGGCGCTGCACATCACAATTTGTTTGTGAGGTAATGAAAAACTGAGTGTCGAATTTGAGAGAACATGCAATTTTAATGGCAGAATAAACTTTATTTGGTCAAAATCGACCCAGAAACGGCTGAAATATCAATAAATATATCTGATCTTATAATTATTTGGGGCCCAAATAATTAGATGATTTTTAGAAAAAAATAAAAAAATGCTTGCACTTTTTCAAAAATTTTCAAAAGCGTTTTTTTAAATAGTTGTTGATGATCTCGCTATTTAATCATTATATCAATAAAACATCACATGCATAATTTTGTATGGAAAATGGTTGAAACCAATGCCTTTTTAAAAAGCGCCCTCTTGTGTTTTAATGGCTCTTTTTGAATGATAACAGGCTTTTTACTTAGTCGTTTGTAATTTTGTATACCTTTCGAGCATGGTGGAGTAATAACTATTAGTTTATAATGTTACTGTGCAGGTTTTGGCTACTAAAGTTCAGCCTTACCAAAACTAAACTACCCCTTTAAATTATTGTTGATTATCTCTCTATTGAATCACTAATTAAACAAAACATCATATGCACAATATCATTTTTAAATAGTTAAAACCAATTAGTATTGAGAAAGCGGCAAAGCGCCCTCTTGAGTTTTAACGGTTTAAAAAAAATGATAACAGTCATTTGTAATAAATTGCTTTCGAGCATGGTGGAGTTATAACTTGTAGTTTGTATGCAGGTTTCGGTAACAAAAATTCATTTTGACCAAAACTATATTTTTTTTACCAAAACTCAACTATCCCTTTAAGTTTATCTCGTAGACATAATGATTTTCATATTCATAAGGTAAGAACCTCTTTGGCCCAGTTTGATTTATAATGGTCCTGTTACATGGAATAAGTTAACTTGAAACTTAAAATCATGTACAGTAATTCATTAAACCAATTTATGGGAGGCATCTAAAATGATCACTACCGTTCTACCGCGGGATCCCGCTTGGGACGGTTTTGCGCGCAGTTTTGAATTCGTTCCAAGCGGGAGCGTCCCGTTCGCGCATAATGTTTTTACACTGTACTTCCGCCGTTTTAGCCGAAAGTCCCGAAAAGCGCGCGGTAAGCCAAGACTAGCGCCTGCTGTATACATGCGACTAGCGCCTGCCGTATGAAATACCATTTCTATGCATCAAAATCCTAGCCATTTTCTCAATAAAATCGTAGTTTCACACACCATGATGACTGTTAGTGTATTGTATCCACGTCGTGGTCGTAGTCCGCATCGAGATCAGCCACTAATTAATGGTCACCTTCGCCCCCCTCGCCCTTGGACTTGTCTTAGCTAGATCGATATCGCAGAGTATCGCATACAGCAGGCGCTAGCAGGGGCGTCGATCCGTTTTTGCGATTGGGGGGGGGGGCGAAATTTGAAACAGATTTCCAGAGTGACCACTGAGAGCTAAAAGCCCCACATTGGCATGCCCGGAAGTTTTATTATGCGCTCTTTGAAAGTGTCTTGATGGCTCGAAGACCTGACTTTGGGGGGCACCCACATTTGGGGACAATAATGGGGGTCCAGGGGGCGGAGCCCCCGGAAGCTTTTAGATTTCAGACATTTGCAACTCCTATCATCGGTGTTAAAATTGTAGTGAACCTACTCGTAACGTATTTTTAACAAGTGCATAGCGAGGAAAAGATTGAGCTTTGCAGGAGATGGATCCACGTGATCCTGTATACTATAGAGCCATCGATATAGTCTAGGGCAATGGGCTCCCATGAAACTAAGCAATGGCGTCAACAACTTCTCAAAAGTGGAGGAGAGACATTGCGAGGAAGCGAAGCGACCGAGCGGGGGAGGGTGTGGGAGGGGGTGTCCCCCTCCCACAGTAGGGAGCTTTTGTATTTTTGGGCGTGAAATTGTGTCGATTTGGTGCACACCTGAGACAGAAATTTCACGTAATATGAAGTATATAAGTATGGAACAAACATACATAATGACAAAGGGAGGGGGACAATCTCCTCCACTTTCAAATGTGAGGGGACATGATATTCCAATTTGATTTGCGTTCAGCGCATATGGACCGAATTGACTGAAAGATATATTTCAGATTATTTTATTTTCTGTGACAGTGTGCTATAGATGAGGGTTTAATAAACTTCGTATGAGGTGTGCGTTTGAGAAATTTCACTGCCCAACACATTTTGAAAGGGAGTTCCCGCAACCCAATATTGAAACTTGCAATATGATGATTAACTGTATGCGCGCGAAGCGCGCGGGCAAAAAAAGAGATTTACAGTCCTTTTCAAACTAAAAACGGCTATTTGAAGATTAATTATTGATAAATGTGTCTTTCACCTCTTTGGCCTTATATCACTCGTTTTTTTTCTTCTTCATTTTCGGAATTATGGGGGGGGGGGGGGGGGGGGCGAAATGATATGTTCGCCCCCCCAATATTTTCATTGGGGGGGGGGGGAGGCGACCGCCCCCCTGCCCCCCCAGGATCGACGCCCCTGGGCGCTAGTCTTGGCTTACCAGCGCGCTTTTCAGGACTTTCGCCTAAAAGGGCGGAAGTACAGTGTAAAAACATTATGCGCGTCCCGTTCAGCTAATGTGCGCTATTAAATACATGTTTTGTTCTCACGCGCGATCGATGATGCATCGTTCACTTGCGGCCAGAACGCATTTCAGGAGACCGCGTCGCACACATCGTTCACGCGCGGGTTACCGCGGGATCCCGCTGCTGCCCGTTATGTATAATTTTGACGCCGTCCCTTAAGTGACAAATTAAAAAATATTTAATTTTCAGCTATAAACCGTAGTATAGAACTGCTTCGATCATGATTCATGATTATAGGCATGTCTGTTTGTTTTGTAGGGCTTGCTTTTTGTTTTCTCATAGTCATTATATATCAGCGAGCATTTATAAGTCTATGACTTCCTTTCATGATACCTTCCATATGCATCAATACAATACACATTTTCGTCCTCCTTCTCTGTCTTTCTTAATACCGGGCGTATCAAAAAAAGCGTTACACTTTTGAAAAAATGTTCAACATTACACTTTTATATATTTATAAGATTTGTTCATGTCGATGGATGCCCCATGGTCTCATCTATCAAGTGCCACTAACAAAACAAATTTTCGTTCACGCTTGGGCGAACACTGACAGTTTTTGTACAGAGTGTCAAAATGGCTTGCGCCAAATTGAAAGAAGAGGGACAATTAAACCAGCAGACTGAATAAGTACTCCCATTCAAACAAATTGCTCTTTGCCATAAATTTAAGAATATTTTATGATTGTGTAATAATTTTGTGGCAATTTTCTATCATAATTTAACTGATTTCATTGTTTAATATGCATGGGTGAGAATCAATAATGGGTAATTACTTCAAGATCTTTTTTAAAGCACAGACACATCAAAACCACATGCCAGTCATTCATTCAAAAAGTACCAAATCAATTAATCTTCAAATCATTCAACCGATTCATCAATCAATCAATGAGAAATCAATCCATCAATCCATTAATCAATCCATCAATCATGTCCATCAATCTATCAATCCAATCAGCCCATCAATCTATCAACATGAATATTCGTTCATGCATGCTTCTGGGTCATCTTTTGTATGTGTCACACTCAATGAAAGGATTTGCATCGTTAATGAGGACAGGCTGGAAATTTTGTCATTAACGATGCAAATCCTTTTATTATCTATCAATCTATGGCTTATGTATTCTAACCCATGCATAAAACAATGAAATCATTTAAATTATGATAGAAAATTGCCACAAAATGATTACACTATCATAACATAATCTTAAATTCATGGCAAAGAGCAATTTGTTTGAATGGGAGTACTTATTCTGTCTGCTGGTTTAATTGTCCCTCTTCTTTCAAATTGGCGCAAGCCATTTTTGACACTCTGTACAAAAACAGTCAGTGTTCGCCCAAGCGAAAACGAAAATTTGTTTTATTAGTGGCACTTGATAGATGAGACCATTGGGCATCCATCGACATGAAAAAATCTTCTAAATATATAAAAATGTAATTTTGAAAAAATGTTCAAAAGTGTAACGCTTTTTTTGATACGCTCTGTATAGGTGATCCCGTTCAATTTCGCGATTGTGGCAATCAAATTGATATAAGGAGCAAACGAATTCGCGCGATTTGCGATCGCCGTGTCAAAGCAGCATTCGAATTCGTAAATAGTCGTTCAAAACCACGTTTGAGCAAGTGAATTTGCACAAAGAGCATACCTTTTCATCAATGATCATTCAAAATGGCACGTAGTTCACGCTGGCGCTATCTGCATATTCGCGAATTCGAGTCCCCATAAATTAAATATTGTGTCTATTCACGAAACCGTATGCGTATGCATGAATTCGTTTGCACTTATTCGAAATTTGAAAGACCGATACCAACGATTACGCGGCAATGCGTGAATTTGAATGACCCTTAATGAATTCGATTGAAAAAAGTGTCTAATTGAGCGGGAAAACCTATATATACGTCATGTTTTGTAAATGCTATTTTGTATATTTATCATTTGAATATGTTTTGTGCCTGTTGATGAATTTTATATGCATAATGGTAAATAAACTGAACTTGAACTAGAACTGGAATAAGCAATTGCTTGTTTGGGAACCAATTGCTGTAAGAGGTAAGCAACTATAGGTTTCCCATCCACTTTCAAACTATCGCCAATCAAATTCATACAACAATGCTAATTTCAATTTCGTCCCGAGAAGTCGGGAAACTGCAGTTGCTACATTCGATTTAGTCATTTACCATTCTAATTGATCAATGGTCTTTTCAAATTCGAAAATTGGCTCATTTTAATTTGTCAATTTGCAATGGAATTCGTCCCGACTGTTTATCAAACGCACAATGTGAAGGTCGAATTCGTCATTGATCGATCATTCGATTTCAAGACATAGTCGTTCAAATTCGTCAAGTAGTCTGGTTGCCATGTATGTCCATATTGTAGCTCATAATTTATAGTCAATTTCAAAATGAATAACTTCAATAATAAGTGTTTCTAAAACGATAAACTGATCACAAAACAATTAATTTTGATATCGCAATTCAAAACGCGATAATTTACCAAAAGTAAGTTGTTGAGAGACACATTAGCATATCAAATGTTATTCCAAATATAAAAACTGTTCAATAGACGATAGACTAAACACGTGCGCATTTCCGGGACACAAAACAAACAGAGACATCGGGATCAAATATACAAAGGATAATAATGCAAGAATGATGAAACAAAATATCAAACACAGCATTCTATATTGTTTGACGAATTTAAAGGGATCTAGTAACTTTGCAAAAAGTGATGAGTGGTTGATTCAATATATATTACTGTTATCTTATATGTCCATTAGGTGTTGTGTGAAAGTTAAATGTAAAAGTTAAATGGACCTTATATGGCCGAGTAATGAGCAAAAATGCAAAGTGACATACACCAACTCATTGCACTCACTTTGTACACGGTTCTGACAACCGTTGGATAGTTTGACATCTGAACACTTCAATCGTAAATATCTTTTTAACGAAAGGGAAATTTGAAAAACCTAAACCTGTTGGTTGATAAGAATACAACAAGGTATGAGGGAACCGCTATAATTTCAATTGGATTTTGAGGGTTTGGACAATGTTACTAAGTCCCTTTTGAATGGAAAATAACGAAATTAAATGCACAATGACGAATTAATTTGATCATCACATTGTACACCAGCAGGAGCGATCGGACGAAATTAAATAAGCTTTGGCTAAATGGATCGGTACAATGACGAATTTGATTGAGAAAGAACGAAATTGTGTGCGCAATGATTAAAGTTAACATTAATGAAATTGAACGATGATTGTTTGAAAATGGATGGGAAAACCCAAATTAATTGTGCGTACTAGCCAAAGCGAAATGTTGCATGTTAGCAATTGCGTGTTTGTATGCAAAACTATTAGCAAAATTGCTCACACAAGCGAAATATCGCATACATTTTAAACATAAACAAGTTTCGTACGATCTATGATACTTACGTAATAACCGTTATTATAATTATTAAAGGTTTTCCCATCCATTTGTATGTTTGTTACTGTTTTGTCAGTTACTTTTATACATACGTCTGTATGTACTTCAAATTCGTCTCTATGAACATGATGAACCACCAGATCGGAAATCATAACTTCAATTCCGTCTCCTGTCGATCAATTTAACAAAAAAAAAAAACACAATTTCGTAATTTGTCACACATTTTTGTCAATTACAAATCAAATTCGTCGGTCACAGTTGCTGAACATATCAAAGCGAAAGCAATTTCGTAAATTTGCAATCAATTTCATTAAAATTCGATTTAAATTCGTCTTATGTATAGCTGTAATGTTCTGTTTTTATATTGTTTTGATGTAATTGTTAAATTGTAACATTAATCATTTAAGGGGTAACATACGCATGTATACACACAACATCAACGATATATGAGACTAGGATCGATGGACACTTACACATTTAGTTATTTCCCCAGCACACTTAAGGACTGGGACGAGCTACCTCAGAACATCGTCGAACTGCCTTCCTTGGAGCAGTTCAAGATGGCTCTTGAAACCATTTAGATCCCTTTTCAGGAACGTTACCTTCATCTTGATGCTGAACAGGCGTGTATGAGTATTACCATATAGAACTAGAACTAGAATTCCAAATATTTCAACAATATTAATCAACTAAACCCCTCAAAAAAAGTTCGGAAACTCAAGTTTGATCGATCATATCTCTCGTATTTTTTAATAAGAATACTCGAAATCGGTGTCACAATAAAGCCTCATTATATACCTTTCAAACGGTGCATTATGTGTAGTGATTATGCAATTGGGGCGATTGCAGTAGCCCAGAGAATAAGGGGAGGCAGGAAGTGAAATCTCGCAAAATGGCCCCAATGCATTCAATTTACGAGTGCATGACTGTGTTGATCAGTTTTCTAAAGGTTAACATTTTATTGAATACTGCCACCCTTTCCATTCATCAAAATTGTTGAATTGGATACCATTTTAATGGAAATTATCTCTTCATTGCGATGGCATATTAATCGTAAGGATTATGCAAATGGGGTGTGTGCAGCGAACCGGAATATGGAGATGGGTCGAGTGTGAAATCAGACAAAAAGATATGGAGTTGACAAAAAATCAGAGCGTTGCATTTTTTTCGAGCTTTTGGGAGGATTTTTTAGCATTTCAAATAAAATATTCATGATCAAGTATGATATCAACGGAAAGCCCAACAACTCCTCTGTATGAAAATGTGAAATTTATAATGATTTTTGTAAAGGGCGGCTGCAGGGAGATGAATGGGAGGGAGCCTCAAAAGTGACCCATTTTGAAACGCTCTGATTTCAAGGCGTTTTCAATTGAATTCCTCTCATTCATGGCCAACTCATTCAAGTCGCACATCCTCTACACAATGGTATACAGATACCGACACCAAATCAGAGCGTTTTGAAATGGGTCACTTTTGAGGCTCCCCCACATTCATCTCCCTGCAGCCGCCCTTTACAAAAATCATTATAAATGTCACATTTTCATACAGAAGAGTTGTTGGGCTTTCCGTTGATATCAATTTAAATCATGAATATTTTATTTGAAATGCTAAAAAATCCTCCCAAAAGCTCGAAAAAAATGCAACGCTCTGATTTTTTGTCAACTCCATATATTTTTGTCTGATTTCACACTCGACCCATCTCCATATTCCGGTTCGCTGCACACACCCCATTTGCATAATCCTTACGATTAATATGCCATCGTAAAGAAGAGATAATTTCCATTAAAATGGTATCAAATTCAACAATTTTGATGAATGGAAAGTGTGGCAGCATTCAATAGAATGTTAACCTTTAGAAAAATGGTCAACACAGTCTTGAACTCGTAAATTGAATGCATCGGGGCCATTTTGCGAGATTTCACTTCCTGCCTCCCCCTATTCTCTGGGCTACTGCAATCGCCCCAATTGCATAATCACTACACATAATGCACCGTTTGAAAGGTATATAATGAGGCTTTATTGTGACACCGATTTCGAGTATTCTTATTAAAAAATACGAGAGATATGATCGATGAAACTTGAGTTTCCGAACTTTTTTTGAGGGGTTTAGTTTGGCCAAGATGCTTTCGGTAACCTTCACAATAATGTTATTTGGCTGTACATTGACGTGGATACTTACGAGTTGTGGTCAAAGGAGTAGATCTACGCTGAGGTCTGAAAATGCGTATCCGTATTGAAAACCCTGTTCTTGAAACTCTACCATCACTGCTGAAAATGATCTTGAATGATGACGCCTTCGGAGTAAGCTGAGCTTCCAAGCTTTCTGGATCTTGAACACCGCTGAACCTTTCCCACTTGTCACAGAAGTTACCGACAATGAAAAACTTGTCTACGCCGTCCCCAAAGTAAAGAAAGTCTTGGTTCTGTATCGTGTTGTAGCCCATTACCTTGACCATAACGGAGAGTCCTTCGGGAACTCGCATGTCCCATAATCGGAAGGCATTGTCTGGATAGTTGTTTGGGTGGTTTGGCGTATTAATGACAAAGTCTTCATTCTCCCCCAATAGTGTATCTGTAATTCAAGACAAAATAATTTGTTTCTATAATATAACATCCGACGAATTAGTCGTATAGGCATTCATCTAAGGTGTAAAATATGTAATATACATATTGTCATTAAAGGGATAGTTGAGTTTTTGTATAGAGGGCGCTACACAAAATAATTTATTTGTGAGGCAATGAAAAACTGAGTGTCAAATTCGAAAGAGCATACAATTTTAATGACAGAATAAACTTTATTTGATCAAAATCGGTTCGGAAATGGCTGAAATATCAAAATACATAACCATTTGTAATAATGTGGGGCCCCACATTTATTCGATAATTGTGAACCAGCCGTTAATTTTTTTTTTAAATGCTTTCTTTTTAAAAAAAATTACAAAAAGTGTTTTTTAATATTTGTTGATTATCTTTCTATCTAATCACTATTTCAACAAAAACCACATGCACAATGTTGTATTTAAAATGGTTGAAACCGATGAGTGTTTAGAGAGCGCCCTCTTGAGTTTTAACGGCTCTTTTTGAATGATAACAGGCTTTTTACTCAGTCATTTGTAATTTTGTATTCCTTTCGAGCATGGTGGAGTTATAACTATTAATTTGTAATGTAATGGTGCAGGTTCGGGTTACTACAATTTGACTTCAAGGGGTCTAGTAACTGTGTTGACATGTGCAAAAAGTGATGAATGGTTGATTCAATGTATATTGTTGTTATCTGATATGTCCACTGGGTATTGTGTGAACATTTCAAGTTAAATGGACGTTATATGGCCGAGTAATGAGCAAAAATGCATAGTGATGTTCACTCACTCATTGCACTGACTTTGTACACGGTTTCGACAATACATTGGATAATTTAACATCTGAACACTTCAATCATAAATATCTTTTAAACGAAAAGGAAATTTGAAAAACCGAAACATGTTCCAAGCCTTTTTTGTTAATACAAACATAACAAGGTATGAGAGAACTGCTAGAGTTCCAATTGGATTTTGAGGATTTGGACAATGTTACTAAGTCCCTTTAAACTGTACTCTCTATTTATCAAAATTCAACTATCCCTTTAATTGCGAACATCTAAAATCATCGTGATATTACTTACCTGTCTGCACAAGGGTTGAGGTGATACCGACTGTGAGATCGATGTACCGTAACAACGCTAATATCCGGTCAATCAGTATTCAACACGACATGAGATATTGGCATGAATTTGCAATACGAAGATCACACTCAAACTTGATACTTAAAACAATATGCATTTTTTTTTTGTAAGGCATTGTCCAACCTGCGGCGCTGTATACTGCTTGATCGACGGAACCGTTGGTCAATTACGTGCCCCTCCGCGCCCCCCCCCCCCCCCCCTGGGAATTGATAATTCGTGGAACAAATGCACACGACAAGACATAGTGAAATATGCCTAGGTCACAAATGCTCCGATCCGGGATAAGGCGCCCGTACGATGGCACTTTTAGGGGAAATCTTGCGGGAATCTCGAGGCGGCCGCAAGGGTGCCGTTGCTATTCTACGATTGCCGTTGCATTTTTCCTCGCCGTACGATATCGAACAAAATTGTAACGCGGAGTTAAAACAAAATATGCATCGTACGATTTGTACTGGTCATAAGCCCGTAGACACGTCGAAGAGAGCATCCGAGGGCACCGCAAGGGTACTGCACGGACCCAGCACGGACACCGTATCATTTTCCCGAATATCGTACGATTTTGCGACTGAATTTTGGGCCATTCAAATCGTACGGTAGTCGTAAGAGTATCATGCGATGTCCGTACACGTCCCGTAAATGCGTCCGTATGAGCGATCAGATTGTAAGTCTGAGAGCCGTGCGATTTACTTTTGCTTTATCTGCCAAAGTCATCGCACGTGTCCCGGCGAATATGTGACCGCTACACAAAGATACCGCACACATCGTACGATATTCCCGAAATCGTAGAAAATCCGCCGTAGGTAAAAAGATCGTGCGGCACCCGATGCATTTGTGACCTAGGCAATACGAGACGGATCACTTTGTTCTGTGGTCGAGTAGACAACACTGTCATGCTTTCAACCTATGTTACAATCTTCATGAATAAAAAAGGGCTTCGATGATTGGAAAATGAAATGATGACCAGGCATTGACTGATTGAAGGTAACCCAATGATGACACCTGTAACCACGCAGCGTTAGATATGGATGATACATCGCTCGGTAGATCGTACCGATGGAACCGAACCAAGCGCGTGTTTTCTCCCATAGACAGTCCATCTCCAATTTCCAAAGCACAATACTTCGCGAAATAGAATATCGTAAATCTGAAGCTTATTCTTCTGTCCACTGACGTGTTGAAGGTCCACAGGGGATAATCGTCTCCAGCGATGTCCAAGTCACTATCCGTCAGGGAAACGATATCATCATCGCCGAGGAAATAATGTTCTGCAATAAAAGACGGGACAATTACATCAATATGTATGGCTACTTTTAAATTGCATAATTCTTCAAGTACTTATCTCATTTTCCTTCTTTGCAAGACATAGTACAAGTCTAGTCGTTACGTATAAAAGTAGTAGTGATACATGAACAAATACAAGAAAAAAACGACAACGAGTAAATCCTGGTATCCTATTAAAACAATGTATTTGCTAAAATTGTATTGATAAATACCCGTGATATTCCAGTTATTTGTGTTAATAATTTATTTTCAAGAATACGGTTGAAACTTAGTGATATGATATAGATGTTGTGTGTACGGGAAATAGTTGTACCCACCTTGGAACTGGCATGACGATGGTATTAAGTTTGTGGACAGCCACATAACAAAGAGTAGCACGATGTTCAAGTTTGTCATGGACATCTTCACCATTGGTTTTTAATGAAGTATCTTACTCTCACAGGCTGGACGACTGGATGATTGTTGGATATACAAAATATATGAAATTGTTAATAATAGCCCACAATTATTGGCAAGATAAAACATCAAATCCAAATTATAATCAGGAAAGCGCAGCTGTACAAGCATCGCAAACTGCCTTATCGGTGGTTTGCACGACTTCTGATAAAAAATATCTTAGAAGACGATAGAATATAAATACCGTTGAAACCCGCTGTGAAGCACCTAGCTAACTGCCTTAGCGTTGTTCGTATGCTGATTCCTCCCGCACCGCGCGTTCATTCTCGGCCCCCGTGCGCATATGGCAATATACGCACGTACGTAATCTTCATGGGTAGCAAACACCCATAATCTTTTCCGGGTCGCGCGTTCAGAGGGCATTGCGCGTTTAGTGGGCATGTAGCGATAGTGGAATGGATGCATTATAGTGGGCTCCGCGCGGTATAAAACGTTCCAGTCGGAACTATGAAGCACCTATCGATGTTTTGTGTTTAAAGAGCGCTCTCAAACACCGAAAGGGAGACATTATTCAAGAATGCAAATGGAGGTAATGAATAATTGAATATTCATGAGAATAATAACGAAAGTGAATCTCATAAAAACGCCGCCTAAAATAGACAATGTGACTGTGTTTGATATGGGGTGTGTACAGGGGATCCCACCCCCACGAAGCTCCTGTCCCCGTTGTTAGTGAAGATTCAAACAGATGAATCAACTCACAGGAACGAACATGAGAGGACAATTTGTAATGAAGGTATATAGGATATCTTAAATGCAGACAATCACAGTAAAGCTTCAATATACGCCTACATGTATGGAGTACTATCAACGTTATTCCCCCCCCCCCCGTTCGTCAAGTAAACGTTTACCAACTTACACCTCTCTGGGTTGCATTAATTCAGCCACTGGTGGCCTAGATGTATGTGTGTTTATTGTTTCAATACAATGGTTTCCTGTTGTTCGGTTTAAAGACTCAGGAAAGAGGTAAATGGGGGTATTTGTGACGGTATTATAAGCTTCGTTTGTACGACATAAATTGTTATTGTTCCTTAAATTCGACGTTGTCACTGACAACTTGCTCCTTCGGTAACACTTTATGCCATGTACATTGCAAGATCATTCATCCACCCACTGAACAAAAGATATTTATGCATACATCAGAATGCTTGACAACAGAGAATGCTTGCCTGACCTTTCATAGAAAGCATGTTTGATGAAGCGAGAACGATAACGTGTGTTCATTCAAACTTAACAAATACATGTATAACCTGATTGTGTCGTGTCGTGTGTCAGCTTCGTATTACCAGGGTCAGATCCAGGAAGGTGAAAAAAGAAAAATGATTATGAGAAACAAGAATCATGGAAAAGAGATGACACAGCGAATGAATCACAGACAAGTGAAAATAAACAAAAATAGAAAGAAAAAAAATAGAAAAAAAAATCAAAACAAATCAAAAAGCAAAAACATAAATGAATGTAACGTGTAATTTACATTTAATCGCAATATAAATATAAACATTGAACTTAATTCCCAAAATAATGTTAACAACATGGCACACCTAAGAAGATTCGAACCAGTTCCACCAGGTTGATGGGTTTCGATTTCCGATGAGCTAACTAACAAACTTCATATGTTACGTGGTTTTTACATCGATATATACACACTGGATACAGCACGCTGAGCAATGCCGAATGAGCGACGTTGAAGCCGCCGCAAGTATCTAAAAGTCCACCTAAGTGACCAAATACAAAAGGTGCTTCTATTCATTTCCGTAAATCGATTCACTCGAGCGAGCATGGTCTTTGTATTTGGAGTACTTTTGGAGTACTTTTTCACACTGTCGCTGGCTTAATGATGAGGGCGCTGTTGCTATATCCAGTATTTGTATATCGATGGGTTTTTATCGTTCTATATCTCTAAACCTCCATGTCTAAATTAGGTGATATTTGTTAAGTTCGAAAGAACACATGTAATCGTTTTGGCTTTTCTATGAAAGGTCAGACAAGCAATGTCTGTTGTCAAGCGCTCTGATGTATGCAGAAATAGCTTTCTATTCTGTTCAAGGGGTGCATTATCTTACAAGGTTGGGGCAGGGTCTGCATGGAACAATACGAATGTGCGTCGTACAGATAAAGCTTACTATACCGTTACAAACACTCACATTTACCCTTTTCCTGAGTCTTTAAACTAGACAACAGGAAACCATTGTATTAAAACAATAAACACACATGGGCATACCATAGGCTGAATCAATGGAGTCAAGAGAGGTGTAGGGTGGTAAACGTTTACCTGACAAACCGGGGGGGGGGGGGGCATGAACGTTGATAGGTCATGTAGGCCTGGCTACATTGAACGCTATATGAATTTGAAATATCCTTATATACATTCATTACAAATTGTCCTCTCATGTTCGTTCCTGTGAGTTGATTCATCTGTTTGAATTTTCACTAACAACGGAGACAGGAGCTTATTGGGGTGGGATCCCCTGTACACACCTCATATCAAATACAGTCACATTGTCTATTTTTGGCGGCGTTTTCATAGGATTCACCTTCATTATTATTCTCATGAATATTCAACTATTCATGACCATCATTTGCATTCCTGAATACTGTCTTCCTTTCGTAGTTTGGGAGCGCTCTTTAAAAACAAGACAGCAGCAAGTCATCAATAGGTGCTTCACAGCGGGTTTCTACGGTATGTTGGTTGCTCCAACGTACACCCACATGACCAGTAGTTTTAACCAATAGCGTTCACACTGTGGGGTAGCCATCAATGGTCAGACCAGAATAGAGGGGCCGTGATTGCCGTGTTGGTTATAGGGGCCAGCCTAAGATAAAATATTGATTCGTGATAGCATTGTTCTATTATTGTTTTAATAGGGCAATGAAAAGGGGCAATTTCTTGTTTATTAAGGGACAAAATCCCTTCCCTCTCCTATAAATTAAGAACTCATTGTACCAGCCACGCCCTTCGTTCACATGAACCATACAATCTGATTTATCAAAGGTAAGTTCGACATTCTGTGCGTGTTGATAGGATGTATTTTGTTGTATTAGTCTCTTTTGATTTCGTTATAGTTAATGTTCATGTGTGTGTGCATTGAGGTTTAAATTAGTTTTAACATCGATACTAGTTCTTCTCGAAACTAAGGTACGCACATAAACTTGAACGCGGACATTCATCATGTTGCCATAATATTTTGATTGTACATAGACAATAATGTAGCGTGCAAATAAATAATTATAACTGTCTTCAGAACAAAGCGTATATCATGATAGTATGATTTTATTACGCTTAATTCGAATTATTTATTTGCACGCTATATTATTGTCTGTGCGACAGAAGTACTACTTAACGAGTAACAAATCAACAAAGTGTATTGTAGATTTGCTGATTCTATAGATAATTTGTTACATCTTAAACTATATGAACTAAACCAACTTGTATTCATTTATATGGAGAATAAGTGTCTTGAATAAATTGACAAATTGGCATGGGGTTTCGTTTTCAATGTTGGTGTCATCAAGGAGTTATGTTTATAATTGATTGGTTTACATCCATTTCGTCAATGTCCTATGGCTTGAACCCGGAACTTCCATTTCCCCAAATTCAAACTCAATTATAGGGTGGTCGGACTGTTTCCCACAACTATTTCAGCATAACCATATACTGTAAATCAGTGCTGTAGTCGAGTCCACCCTGTCCGAGTCCGAGTCCGAGTCCGAGTCCCTGGAGTCCGAGTCCGAGTCCGAGTCCCGGACCTCCGAGTCCCGAGTCCTGGACATCCGAGTCCGAGTCCGAGTCCGAGTCCCGAGTCTCAATGGAAAAATCAATTTTTCAGAGAATTTTAACTGTTCTTACTACAACAATTATCTTCATAAAAGACACCATCAAAGAAATGACAAAGTAATCTGCAGAAATGATTTTGGGCAATGGCAAAAGTTATTATTACAGAGTATGAGACAAATTCAATAATAAAAAAGAAAATAATTAAAAAAATTGTTGAGTAGGGCGCCCTCTCTAGGCTATGCAATACAAATTTCAAAATAATATCTCCTCCTGACCACAGCATTTTATCATATAATGAGTAACAAAACATAATTCATTTCTACATACAGATTGTAGCATAGATAATTATGTCTGGAAAACAAAAGTTTGTCTTTATATGGTTGATGGCATTTTTATCGCAAAAAAATGTGCGTCAATGTCATATACGAAATATAGTGAAAATATGATTGTGCAACATATTTATTCTGCCTTGGGACTGTCTATAGTCAGTTTTATACAATTTTCTGTAAGATATATCATGTATTGTTTATATAATTTTGAACGTATATTATAATTGTGCATTTTCGAATTAGTTCGATGTAGAACGCCCTCATAGTGATCGAAGGGCGCCCTCATTCCGACACATATAACCATATTTTCCGCCTAAATTCTGCACTATTCAAAGAGAAAACCATTATTTTTATTGTTGGAAATGTTCCATCTTTTTAGTAAGAATAAGTTTGAATTCATAATTAGTATGTTTATACTTTATAACTGAGAATTGATGCTCCAGAAGACCAGAATAATTTATAATTTGCCAATGATTCAGTCTATGACTACGGTATGATTTTTGATTTCGATGACTTCGCCGGCTTCAGTGAAACCTCTCCAAGTCCAAGCTGCTGCAGAGACGCGTTATAATTTTTGCATGTAATTTATTTTAGATTATCTAGATCTAGAAGTTCTTTCATGAAGTTCATTCATTGTAATTTTCAAAACAGGAAAACCACATGCAATAATTTTTATGGATAAAATGTACAATTTTCTGGTGTATGAAAGGCAAAGAGCCACAGGCACCGGCATTGTCCCGGACAAAATCTTCCACGACCACGACTTCGACTCGAGTTCGAGTTCGAGTTACAGTGGGAATAACACAAATAATTGTGAATGCTCAGAGAACAGTAGTCTGCAGATAGAAAAATATCAATCAGTAATCACACTCCTAGTCAATTATTTTTTTTTTTTTTGCTAGTGCTATTATGAGGAAGTTACGGAGAAAAGCACAAAATGATAACAATAATTTTGGCGTAACCTCCAGCTTCGATCAACACTCAACGGGAATTCTCGACATCGATCGCCCGGCCGGTCGGCCTGGCATCAACTTAGCTTACTGCATAGCGCCCTGGCGGTCTAGCTAGCTGCACGAGAATCTCCCGAAAATATCGTATTATTCGTACAATTTTATTTCTGTGTCCGTGTATGATTGGTGTTGACGTTCAATTATAATGTAGTAATCATCAGTTACCAAAAAAATCTTGATAAATGCCGATTCTAGGGTGATAAATGGCTCCTCGTCCTCCGTTGAAACACTCATTCTTGGTTCCGAGAACTTCCAAAGTCAGCTCAAAATCACTGTAAATCATGTACTGAAAATACCGCATGACAATAGCGACCACTGTGACACATGCGAGTAGCGCATCGCACGTAGCGCACACGTTACTTATATACACATACTCATCAATCATACATACACGTATCGATACACGCTTCCGGGCCAATTCACGTAATTCAAGAAAAGATCAAAACAAAAACCAAACAAGGGTAAAACGAATCAATCATTGTGATTGGACAATAAAAATAGAGACTTTATCTTTTACATCATCCATTGCCATACTTCTCAACCAATCACAGTTGCGCTTACAGCTCATGACCTGACTCAGTAAGCGGAAGCTGGCCCGTGACACTGGGAGGGTTAAATAGTCGCTTCAGCTCAGGCTTTCGTAAATTAATTCACGTTCTGGCCGTAATACTTGACCGTGTCTTACGTGTTCCAAAACATAAAACGACTAATCTCAACATCTATTTAGGCATATAAATAGCTTGTTGAGGCGATGGTACGATCATTTTCCAGAATGCCACTCAAGTGAGCAAGGTACGCTAGAACAATGGGTTTGTTTTTGCTTACGCTGGGTAATGTAAATGAACGTGGGAAAACTGAAAAAATGCCGGTCTCGTTGGCGGTCTCGGCCCGATTTTCGCCCGAGTCACGAGTCACCATTGGTCGAGTCCAAGTCCGAGACCGAGTCTTTTTGGCTCGAGTCCGAGTCCGAGTCCCGAGAAATACGGACTCGAGACCGGTCTCGAGTCCGAGTCCGGGCTCGAGTCCTACAGCACTGCCACCACCACCCAATAATAATATTCTTATAAAGGAAAGGTAACGTCTTTAGTAGTCCATTCCACCAACAAGTTCAGAAAAATATGTCTTAGAAAAAATATATATAATTGGAAAACGCGTCACCATTCTAAAGCATGCGTTCATGGGTCTACATAAACGAAGACAACCCTTGTCCAGGGCGAAAGATTCGTCCGGGATTCTATTGTCTTCAAACGTACGCGTGAATAGAATTGGCGCACTCTCAGACGTGAGTCGTTGGGCCCATAAGTGAATTGTATTGTTTATGAATTACACAACCGTTTGCAAAGTGTTGAGCATCTATTTAATATCACACAACGGTACCAAAACATATAAGTTATTTGTTGTTCTTTGCCTGGTGGTCCCCTTTAATAGTTTAGATGTTTAGATTGATCTAAATAAGTGGGTTTTAAGTTTAGTCTTAAATTGGTCCAGTGTAGCAGAGGCAAGACTTGTTTATATTCTCATCTTAATTGTTTTCGTCATACTACTTGTCTTCTTTCTCTTTATGTGAGTGATCTTCTCAATGCTCATGAGTGGCTTAGGAGGAATGCTCCCCAGGTCGTGAATATGGTGCATACAATGTGTGCTGGCTGGCATTGTATCCTAAGACCTGGGTAATAATAATGTAATACACTTTATAGAGATGATGTTGTATCACATTAGGCAGATCACTAGCACTTGCCCGCTTGCCTGGGACAAGTAAAAATTGGTGTCGGGCAAGTAAAATTGCATAAATTGTCTAGTTTGCTTGCTTGCCCCATTGGGCAACGACACTAGTTTTTCAACTTTTAGAGAAAAATGTAATTTCATCTAAAAGTGCCAGGGCAAGTCAATTTTCTGTTCGGGCAAGGAAAAAGTTGGTGTGGAGGCTTGCATTAGGCACTATAAATTTAACTGATTATTATTATTATTATTATTAATTATATCATTTTGTTACTTGCCAGTCATCAGCCACAGCGGAGGATGTGGTAGAGAGGGAGAAGGAGAAGGCGGAAGGAAAAGACCCCACTCAGCTCAAGAAGGGAAGCAAGACCATCAAGACGGAGATGAAATCTGGGAATCTCACCATCACCATTTAGAATGAGAGTCAGTTTGGCGGGCCTCCCAGGGTGAAATTCCCATTGACTATATTATTACCAATTGAAATCAATTGGTAACCGAAGAATGACCCATTGAAATCAATTGGTTATTGAAGAGCATGCATATATGGAAAATGAAACAATTTGGACAAATTGAAATCAATGGGCACCCATTGAAACCAATGCCAATGGGTATACCAATTAGAATTTCAATTGGTTTCAACTGGAATTTCGTCCTGGGCTATACCCGTTTAGGACTGGTCACCTATACATAATCGAGTTTGGGTCTACGGGGAATACAGACTTTACCAAATTAAATCCGTCCTGAACTGCAGGTAAAGTGTCTTCATGTTGACAGTTTTGTCATCGTTTTCATTTATTAGATAAGTAATTCGATGTGTACATAATATTAAAGGGTACCACTACCCAAAAATAATATCCTTAAAAATGAAAGGTAACATCTTTGGTATTCCATTCCATCAACAAGTTCACAAAAATATGTGTCCAGAATTTTGTTTGTATAATTGGAAAACGCATCACCATTCTAAAGCATGCGTTCATGGGTCTGTATGTACGAGACTACTGTGTGCAGAGCGAACGAATCGCCCGGGATTATATTGTCTCCGAACGTACGCGTGAATAGCATTGGCGCACTCGCAAATGTTTGGCCCGTACGGAACCAGGAAATAGTAGTGGTTCCGTAAGTGGTGGAAATTAATTGCTTTGTTTATGAATTACCCAACCCATTGCAAAATGTTGGGTATCTATTTGATATTACAAAACGGTACCAAAACATATAATTATGTGTTGTTCTTTGCCTGGTGGTCCCCTTTAAATTATGATACTTATATAGAATAGAGTAGCATGATAATGATATTCTATCCTTTGTTCATCAGTCATTGTTGAATTGTCTTTCTGTAGCAACGTTACTGTCTTTGTACATGTAACATATTTTGTTTATTTATATCGAATTGTAATGGCCTAGTCTCACTATAGTGTATATCCTTCCATTTCCTATTCATTTGACATCTTGGGTGGTATTCTATAAGGATCTTAGGAGGTGAAGTTGATCCTAAGTTGATCTTAAAGTTGATCTAAGATAAGATCAACTCCAAGAAGTTGATCTTAGGTATGCAAATTTATGTAAATCACCTGTCCTAAGATAAGACGTATTCTGTAACTGCACTTAGGATCAATGCACGCTCCTAAAATATAAGACTGCCCCTACCCTGTCTTAGCCATTGGATAATACACGCACTGGCGTACTGGTGGGGGGTCATGGGGGGGCGCTTGACCCCCCAAATAAATTCAAATAATGGGGGTGTATTCTGAAAATCGTCTTTTCCCTAATATCGTATTATCTTAGGCTTATGACAAAACCGGTATTCTGAAAACTCTCATATCTTTTGTATTATCTCTGAAAGTTTGTTAACCTCTATTAGCTGGCGCGCCTTGCCACGCATTATTGATAAGCGCGTTCGCGCAAGCAGAGGTAGAAAATGTGTATTCTGAAAGCTCTCTTATCTTTTATCTCATCATGAAATTATCATAAATTCTACTCATATGCCGAGACAGCTATGGGGCAGTATTTTCCTTTTGTTATATCTTGTTTAAACATATTTAAAGACAATTATTTGAGATTTTAAAGAGCTCCCTATGTTTGTTGTGTGTATAGGTGTGTGTACGTGCGAAAAAGTTAGAAAATAAGAGTGAGGGGGAGAAATTCCATTGAAAATCTAACCATATGAAAATCCCATTCTTACAAAAATACTCTTTGACCAAAATATATAAATTTCTTGAACTTTGATTGAAAATTCTATGTGTGCGCAAAGCTAGTTAGATGCGCGCATTTAAAGAAAATGCGACGCATACGCAATTTAACCCACTTTGATTGGCTGAGGGGGCATATAAACATTTTGTAACAACAATTTTGATTGGTTTACTCATCACTAATGGGCGTGGTCAGGGAAAGATATGATGCCCTTAAGACGATTTTCAGAATACCGATTTATGACGATTTTAGCGGTGTATTATCTTATGGACTTATGACAAAAGATAATACAAAAGATAAGACGATTTTTTTTTTTTTTTTTTTTTTTTTTTTTTTTTTTTTTTTAAATTTATATGTTTTATTGAATTAACAACATCATAATATTTACAAACGATTGAGAAAGATTGGAAAAATTACAAGGAAAATCAAATATGAATCACAAAAAAGAGGGAAAAAAATACACAAAATTTCAAACACTGGCAGTAAATGCAGCTTGGGAGAGTACCCGCAACAGACCACCGGCCACCCCGCGCACAAGCCAACCAAGTAACCATCGAATCCATCCCGCAACTCCACCGACGGGGCCGACTCCACCTCTACATTGTTATTATTAAGCCTGTGGTAGTTTACACACTTGGTCGGCTGAAGCCAAACCACACACACAAACACACACACCCACCCACACACTTGCACACAGGCATCCACACACACACCCCACACACACACATACACAGAAAGCAACACCTTCTCATTGTAATAAAGTGGAGCCGCCCCCACCCTCGGGGCGGGACAGACGCAAAGGCCACCCGGACAGCAGGAGCACGGGGGACCAGCGGGGGGTCACGGAAACTCTCTCGAAACTATTGGCCAAATATCGTTAGAAAAAGGCATGCTGCAGATGCACACAGCAATACAATACAATGTACATAACAATACAAAAATGTATGTATTAAATAAATGTAGTATAACCAGGATTGAGTAAGCATTGCACAACCTACAGCGATGCCTAATCAGTACCTAGTGTGTTGGCAGTCATCTTCAACACTAATACTTCAAGCATAGATATAACAAAATATAACATATTACAGACAATGAAATTACCATTAACAATATTTTGAGTGATCATAATTTAAACTTCCATTTCTTAAAATGAAGGACAAGCTTGTTATTCTTTTTAGCAATACTATATTCCAAATCCTTATTACTAACAGTGTATGTTTTGTAGCCTTCAAAGGATGGTAATTTATTTTGGAATTTGCATATATAAATATAATATTTAAGTAAAAGAAACAAATACGTAAGAAATTTATCATCAAAACCAAACATTTTTTCAAAAATTGTAGGGTTCAAAGCTTGCTTTGTCTTCTCTTCAATAACCTTAATAGTCTTATCCCAGATGGGCTTGACCACAGGACACTCAACAAACAAATGAGTATAAGTTTCTGGGGCTATATTACAAAAAGCACAATTCGGGGAATCTTTTCTTTTTATTTTAAACAAAAACTCATTTAAAGCTATTGCTCTATGAAATAATTTAAAATAAAAAGAACGAATACGTGTGATAATGGTGGATTTAAAATTATTAACATGAATTTTTTCCCAATTCTTTTGATCAGGGTCATAAAAATTTCTCCAAAAACTTATTTGCCTTTCAGGGATACAAGAATCTAATATAACACCATAAACATATTTAGGAATTTTCTTAGTACTAAGAAGTTTCGCCCTCATTTCATCAAATATTATATTTGGTGTTAAATCTGATAATTCCAGCCAATCTTCTGGAATATTTTTCATTAAAAAATTATACTTCCTCCTATCCTGTGGACTAATATCAAAATCTAAGACAAGTTCTTCAAATAATTTACCACCAGGATGGGGAGGGTTAAGTAAATCAGAGATAAATATAATTCCTTTATCTAACCAGTCTTGATAAAGGAAATATTGTTTTGATTTTGAATTAATGTTTGTATTATACCAAATACATTGACAATCACCAAGAGATGAGAACGGGATATCCCATTCTAATTTAACAAATTTTTCTCTAAATAAATACCATGTTTGGAGTGATTCTGCTAATTGAGATGAGGATAATTTATCAAGAACACTTACAGGAGCATATGTTTGCCATAACATATCCTTCTTAGTACTAAAACCATTTAAAAGAGTAATTTCAATAGTCTTCCATAAACTTTCATAATTATCATCTAATAACAATTTTACCCATAACATCTTTTGTGCCAGACAAAAACTATAGGGGTCAATCATACGTAAACCACCAAAAGAAAAATCGTTGTACATTAACTGTCTTTGGACCCTATCGTTGCCATTGTTCCAAATAAACTTAAACAATAAAGTATTCAATTGTTTAAAAAAGGATTTTGGTAATTTTATACAAAGTACTGAAAAAAAGTACAAAAGCTGTGGCAGCAATAGGGTCTTTATCACACAGATCTTCCCGACAAGAGATAAATTTCTTGCTCGCCAACAATTCAAAGTGCTTTCAATAGATTTAAGTTTTACTTTATGATTAAGGTCATATAATTGCTTTATATTCAAAGAAAAATGAATACCCAATGTTTTAAAAGTAAATTTATTCCATTTCAAGCCATTCTCAGAAAATGGTTGAGACGGGGAACCCTCTTTTGAGCCGATCCATATTGCTTCTGATTTGGATATATTAAGTTTACAACCAGAGCTCTCAGAAAAAAAATCAATTGTATCAAACAAAGATTGGAATGAATTCTCTGAACCATCAATAAAACAAGTTGAATCATCAGCCAATAAAGAAATTTTTAAATCCTTATTTTCAACAGGGATTCCTTTAATGTTAGGATTTTGTCTGATAGCAATGGCCATACATTCAATAACTAATAAAAATAAATACGGGGATATGGGGCACCCTTGGAAAATACCTCTTTGCATATCAATAGGTTTAGTCAAATGACCATAATTAATTATATAACTTTTTCTTTCCGAATAAAAAACTTTAATCCAATTAATAAATTTATCACTAAAATTAAATTTTTTAAGAATACAAAAAAGAAATTTGTGAGAAACACTATCAAAAGCCTTTTGAATATCAAGGAGGAGGATCGCACTCGGAATATTGTTTGCTTTTGTGTATTCAATCATATCAATAATCAAACGAACATTATTTCCAATATTTCTTCCTTTTAAAAAACCAGACTGATCTGAGTGAATTAAATATGACAAACTTTTTTTAAGCCGGTTTGCAATAGTTTTAGCTAAAATTTTATAATCAACTGTTAAAAGAGATATGGGTCTATAATTTTTCAAATAATAACTGTCTCTATCTTTTTTAGGGATCAAAGTAATAACTCCATTTCTTTGAGAGGAGGACATTAATCCATTTTGCAAAGAAAAATTAAATGAACTCAAAAGCATGTCTGATATGTCCTTCCAAAATACAATATAAAATTCCACAGGCAGACCGTCAAAACCAGGTGATTTATTGTGTTTCATAGAAAGAACAGTCTCATATAATTCTTGTTTAGAAATTGGTTCATCAAGAAAAACTTTATCAACTTCATTCAAATTGGGAGTTTCTATAGAGTCTAAAAAATTATCAATAGTTATATCTTGAGTACAATCATGTTTCTCTTTATACAAGCTATTATAAAAGGAATAAATTTGTTCAAGGATCTTTTGTTGATTTACAAAAACATTTTCATTTTCATCTTTTACTGTAAAAATACTCTTCTTTTCACCCATTCTTTTCTCTAAATTACAAAAATACCTTGAACTTTTTTCTCCTTCTTCAGCCCATCTCATTCTAGAACGAATAATAAGACCTCTTGTTTCTTCTTCTAAGGTATCATTTAATGCTTGGACTAAGGACTCTTTTTCAACAATAAGGTCTTCATTATGTATATCATTACTTAACTCCTTATCAATTTCTTCTATGTCTTTCAATAATTGTTTTTTAGCAAATTGTTTTTCTTTCTTTTTCCTAGCACAATATTCTAAACACGTTCCTGTTATCGTGCATTTTAAAGCATCCCATAAAATATTCGGATTACAAGTAGATTGTACATGAATAACTTTAAATTCTTCAATTTTTTCCTTAATAATATTAATAAAATCTATATCATTGTGTAAATATTGACAATTAAGTTTCCAAAATGATCTACCTCTAACAGGCTGAACTCCTTTAAATTTCAATGTAACAGCAGAATGGTCAGACTGAATGCCTGGGATTATTTTAGATTGTAAACAATTTGTAACGAAATTTTCAGAAACAAGAATAAAATCAAGTCTAGATAAAACTTTAGGATTCTTTTGGTGTCTGGAATATTGCTTAAAATTTTCGTGAAAATTACGCCAAATGTCACACAAATTAAATTCCTCAATTAAAGTTAATAACATATTACTCGCTTTCACATTAGAGTGCATCTCCTTGCTTCCCTGATAATCCAAGGGCCCCAAAACTACATTAAAATCTCCAGCACATAATATTGAAGAATAATCAAATTGATCCAGCTTACTAAAAACCTCAAGAAAAAACTCGGGGTCATCATTGTTTGGACCATACACATTAAGCAATATCAAGGGTACATCATTTATATTAGCGGATATTATCAAATATCTACCATTTGGATCATTATACATTGAATTAAAAGTCAGAGATACACGATTAGAAATTAAAATGGCTACTCCTCTACTATTAGAAGTGTAACTTGAAAACCATATGTTCTCCCCCCATTGTTGTTTCCAAGAAGTTTCATCTATTTTAGAAGAGTGAGTCTCTTGAAGGAACACTATGTCGCTCTCGAGAGTTCGTAAGTAATGAAAAATTTTCCGCCTTTTAACATAGTCTTGTAACCCCCTACAATTAAAAGTTATTAATTTTAACTCCATAATTTTGATTGGAAAATAACTAATATCAAGTATTCTATATCAATATATAAATCTAAAATGTACATGAAGCAAAGTGACTGCCAACATGAAACAACAACTTCCAACATCATTATAAATAGGAGCTGCAACTCATTAAGTAAAGTATCATTTGAAGAGATTGAGATGATTAGTGCAAAACAAAACAAAAAAACAAAAAACCATTGAAGAGCAAACAAAAAAGAGCGCGCAAGTGCACAAGATAACATAGGAAAGGGCTTCAAATCAAAAAACAGCCCTGACCAAAAGTGCAGAAAAAAGGGAATGAACAAGAACATTGTATCCAACGGTATCTATCAACAATTTAAGAAAATAGAAAGGTAGAGACAGAGTCATTTTCAACATCCTTTCATTAAGTCTAATCTAGGAGACTAGGACCATATCTTTTGTGGAATAAAAAATACAATTTGTATTTAAACAAGAGCAAAGGTTATACAAAAAAAGAAAAAAGAAAAAAAGAAAAAAAAAATTACACAATGAAACAAAACAGTACACAATTCTTAAATCGTCCTTTTCGTGACTGGCGACAAATTGATCCAATCATTGTTCCTCTTTTTTGAGTTTATAATGTTAGCACAGCAACAGAAGAAAAAAAAAAAGAAAGCTTGTGATCAGTATAGTTTCGGTATTTTCCATGCAGAGAGATCTGTCCTTATTCGACTAGATGCAATTTCCCCTCCTTGCTTCTGAAACCGACACGGTCTGGGTAGAGAAAGAATGGTTTCTTCCCCTCTTCCTTTAGGCGTCGAAATGTGTCCATTTTGTCCTTTCGCTTGTTGAGAATCCTCTTGGAAAAATCATCACTGACGAAGATCTTAGCGTCCTTGAACTTGGTGGCTCTGAATTTCTGGACACAGGCTTTGCGTGCAAGCTCTTTCTCAGAATAAGAGCTAAACGCCACATGGATGATCCTGGGCCTGGGGCGGTCTTTGGTTCCAGGAGCTGGATTCATGCGCGAGCTTGGAGTGCGATGACATCTCTCCACTTTGAAGTCATCAGGTGAAAGTCCTACGAAATCCACAAGGAGTTCCTTGGTGATAAGATTCTGGCAGTTCTCATTCTGATTCTGGGACTCAGAGATTCCATGGAAGACGAGGTTATTCCTCCTCGATCTATTCTCCAGATCATCGAGTTTCGACACCAGATCATTTCTTTCCTTTTTGAGATTCTTTACCTCATGTTCCATTATTTCCAGCTGGTGAGTAACACCGGCAATGGTGTCATCATGTTCTAATACTTTGGCCGTCAAGTCATCCAATCTTTTGGAGAATCTTTCTTCCCACTTATTGTCAAAATCTTTCATAAATCGAATGAACCAACGGGGAGGTGGCTCACTATCAGCGGCCGTGGCCGGTTCGTCAGTGTACGATAGCTGTTTACTGACCTGCTTCCCCGCCTGCTCGCCCCGCGGGGCACCTGGCTCGTTCTCCGTAGACGATTTCAACTTCTTGGAGGGCTGAAATGGCGACACCGAAGTTGTGTCTTGCTGATCAGCAGGATGTCTTTTCTGATCCATTTTCGCAGTCCAGTCAATAAGTATGATCCAAATAACAAATCAGATGTGAAGATTACTCGATCCACAGTCTTTATTAACACCGAAAACCGTCAGATTGCCCAGAGAAAAATTATTCAGGCGCAGCCATATTGACTGTCAACAGCGCCCTCTCAGATAAGACGATTTTCAGAATACACCCCATGGCTTTTATCTAATTCGATAAGGGTGATTGAAAGAAAACAGTATTTCTTTAGACAAGAAAACTCTGATCTTACTTCATGTTCATGTCAAGTCAAATTATATAAAAAAACATGATACATGATATTTCACAACCTCGGGTGTTATATAACGCCATATCATAAGTAATAAAACGAATATACTTATACAATATTGAAACAAACAACAATTTTCCGATGTGAAATTGCTAAAATGTTCAAGCTCGCTCCGCTCGCTCGCATACATGATATTTCACAACCTCGGGTGTTTATATGTTACCCTTCATAACGCCATATTGTAAAAACGAAGATACCTATACAATAATATTGGAACAAAAAATGTTCCGATGTGAAATTGCTAAAAATTTCAAGCTCGCTCCGCTCGCTCGCATAAATGATATTTCACAACCTCGAGTGTTTATATATTACCCTTCATAACGCCATATCATAAGTAATAAAAACGAATATACCCATACAATAATATTGAAACAAATGGCAATTTTCTCGCTGTGAAATTGCTAAAATGTTTAAGCTCGCTCCGCTCGCTCGCATTATTAATATTTATGCAAATTACCGCATCATAATTGAAGACTATTCACTGTTTTCAATCATTTGAAAAATTGAGAATTTCACCTCCGATATGCACCAGATACATGTAGCTCCATTCTACATGTTCTAGTGTAAAAATTGCCCTCCCCCCACTCGGTCGCTTCGCACCCTCAATTTTTTACACTTTCGCCCTCCCTAGGAAAATACCCTGGCGCCGCCCCTGTAGTATGGTACAGTTCACTAATAATACAAAAATGTATCCAAAAAATGCAAAATGATTGATGGCCATTGTATTATATTACAGCTAAAAAATGTAATATTTAAAGTTCGAAATCCTCAGACATGGGTCCATTTTTCACAAAAAATCCTTAGACATGGGTCCATTTAAAAAAAAAAATCCATACACATGAGTACCTACTTACAGCAAAAGGACCCTTGGATGTGGGTAAGGGTTGGGATGTCTCAGCCGCACAACCCCGTCCGACTATAATCTGAGTACCCCCCCCCCCCCCCCCCCCCCCCGGACAACGCACATTATACTAAATGTCGTCAAGTCAGAATTTCCTTTCCAGGTACATGTATAGACCAGATTGCACAGTTTCAAGTCCAAAAATGCAAAAGCTCCCTACCGTGAGAGGGGGGACACCCCCTTCCACCCCACCCCCCGCTCAGTCGCTTCGCTCCTTCACAGTGGCGGATCTACGGGGGGGGGGGGGGGGGGGGGTGTTAGGGGGTTTAAACCCCTCCCCTTGGGCTGCCAAGTTAAATTTGTGATGTGGAAAACATCACTTACGGGGGGTCAAAAAAAAATCGCCGCTTTGCGGCTCGTAGATTGGTTCAAACCCCCCTTAGCAAAATACATCACTTACGGGGGTTCAAAATAGCAAAAAAAATCGCCGCTTCGCGCCTCGTGGACGATGCTCCGCATCGTCATTGGGTCAACCCCCCCCCCCCCCCTTAGCAAAAAAAAAAGCTAGATCCGCCCCTGCTTCGGGCTTGGTCGCTTCGCTCCCTCGCAATATCCGGTGGTGATACGGATTTGGTTCTGCCCCCCCAAAAGTTTTTGCTCATTACGCCACTGAATACACGCAATATTATTTGCAAAATTAGTAGCGCGTAAGACAAGATAACGCGCACTCAGTGGACAATGAAACTTGCGCCGTGTATTTGTTGTGCGCGGAGAAACAATCAAACTCGAGTAACCAAAGCCACGCCCCCAGGGTTAAATTAAGATAAGAGGCAATCTCTGATTGGTTAGATTACATCTTCAGGGCGCATATTAATTATTCATTATTCATGCTAACAACGTCCTAAGATCAACTTACAGAATACCGATTTTGCAGATCTTAGTGAGGTCTTCAAGTTGATCTTAAGATCAACTTAAGATCAACTTAAGATCAACTTTTGGATGAACTTACAGAATACCACCCCTGGAAGGAACTTAGCAGTATACTGACAGGAAATGAAACGATGCAGACCAAATTTGGAATGGTATTCATTTCATTTGGCTCCGTTTTGTGTGAAACGAAACGTCATAAAACTTCAAAATTCGTAGATACTGACCATTTCACCGCATTTTGGTCGGATAAGAAATGGAAGGAGATACACTATAATAGTGGGACTATAGGCCATATCACTAGATTGTTTATATTGATCAGTTAAGACAAAGTTTGCTGTCAATACTTCAGTATTGCACAAGAACAGTAATACTATTTTTATCATCGTTTGTTGAATATCTTGAGATTTGTTTTACATTTTTTGTTTACTTACCATGACGACTGGTAAAGAAAACTTTTAACTTTCTTTGAATAATGTTTACAGTAGATTATTATGAAAAACTATAATGTGCATTGAATTGAATCGAAACTAATATTTGTTTTGAGTTATCAAATCTCAGAAAGGGCACTGAGTGATTTGTGTACCAGTGTTTTTTACACTGATTGTCATGGATACATGCATTTTATTGAAATAATATAAAAATGTGGGTCTCAGAGCTTGGTTTTAAAGGGATCTAGTAACATTGTCGAAATCCACAACATTTACTAAGAAATTTTGGGGTTCTCAAATACATCATTGTATTCATATTACCAATAGAATCATGGAACAGGTTTCGGTTTCCCAAATTTCTCTTTCATTACAAAGATATTCATGATTGTATAGTGTTCAGATTTTTAATTCTCTAGTGGATAATTTTAATTGTGTACAGAGTCTGTGCAATGAGTTAGTGAATATCATTTTGCAAATTCGCTCATTAATGGGGCATATGCCGTTCATTTACCATGGAATATAATCACACATTACTCAGTGGACATAATCAGATCATCGAAATACACAATTTCAACAAATTACTAGATCCCTTTAAAATATTATCAGGGGGGCTACTTTTCAAGCTTGTCTGTTTAAAAATAACCCTCTTTAGAAAGTTTTATAGTGAACTCTATACAAATTTCACTTTTATGATTTTGGGGGTCTCTTTGAGGCATTTCGGAGGCGAATTCGCCCAGAGCCCCTTGTATTGTTTTCACTGTTTCATATAATAGACCGCTTCTGTAATGTATGCAAATAATATGCGTATGACGTAAAACTCTCCGTTGGCAAGCTTAACAATAGTAACTATGTCCGGCAAGCTCCGGCAAACTGAGCTTGCCGGACATAGTTACTAGTGTTAAGCTTGCCAACGGGGAGTCTGACGTCATACGCATAATATTTGCATACATTACAGAAGCGGTCTATTGTGTCATAATTTCACCTTCTTCCTTCCACAATGAAAAGAAAATACAGGTCGATGGTCTGACAATTCCATTGTCTTTTATTTGGGTGGGTAGTATTTCCCAAACAACTTACTATGGGGGAGTATTATAGATTTGTTTCCACGATATGAAAATAAGATAAAGTCAATTTAATTG
>JBAMJV010012688.1:0-37028 GCA_037951105.1 Echinarachnius parma
TGCGCAACCCCAATGATCTGGTGGCACAGGCTTGAAACGAACACTCACGTATCACGTTCACGTTCATGTTTTGCGCATTTTCGTGAAACATGTCACCCAAGTCTACGAAGTGTTGGGTTACGTGATCCAACAGTTTGCTGATATTCCATATGCAATCCACGAAAGCTCACGTATAAATTGGCGCTTGCATTAAACAAAATAATGTAAATTTTCGTTGAGAAGAAACTAAATAACCGAGAACCAGTACTACCTATACCAATTAACTACAAGTAGCTGCTAGTTCGGATCATGATTTAATTGATTGATTGATTGGTTTGAGTGATTGATTGATTGATTGATTGAGTGATTGATTGATTGATTGACTCGATTCAATCACCATAATTATTAATTATTTAATTCAATTATTGTTTTATTGACTGTTTTGCTGAATCTTGTATATTTTTATAATTCATTTGTATCTTTTGTTCTTATTTTGTCTTGTGTTCTTGTCTGTAATAAGGAAATAGTACAAAAGCATTGTATGCTTTCCATTTTCCTTGAATTCGCCTTGCCAATTATATTATTTTGTTGATAAATTTGTATATATCAATGACCACAAAATGACTGTTTTGGGGGGTTGAACCCCCAACCCCCTTTCCAATTTGTAGCTGGTCTCAAGACCACATTTTAGCGGTCGCGACCATCATTACCGATGGTCTCGGCCTCGAAATTTGCAAAGAATTCTGGTCTTGGCCTCGAAAAAGTTGAACATTCTCGGTCTCGGCTTCGAAAGTTTTGAATGGACATCCCCCCCACACCCCCACCCCCCCCCCCCCCCCTCCCCGCTTATATAATTCTCAACCAGTGACTTGGACTTGGTTTCGGCCTAACATTTTTTGACCGGACCTGGTTTCAGTCTCGAAAATTGTAAATGTACTGGGCCTCGGCTTCGAAAATTTTCTACTAAATAGCATACTATCGTCTCAAATTACTCTGAATTATGCACAGAAATATCATGAACATAATGATTTGATACGGAGTTACGGCATTTTCGTCGACCATTTTTAACCCGTTTGTGCATGTTTGTCTAGTCTTAGTAACAAGCGCTTGCAATTTTAATAATCTTGATTAAACACTCACGTCACGTTTTCGTAAACATGACAATTCGTGTTTTACCGGCGTGGAAAATAACGAATGGTAGGCCCTACACTTCGTAGATTACAGTTAACTGTTTTACGAAATAGCGCAAACGTGAACGTGATACGTGATACGTGATACATGACTGTTCGTTGCAAGCCGGTGGCACAGGTCATTGGGGTGGTGCAGACCACTGCTCATGTCGCAGATATCTCGCTGGCGGCGCTACATATGAGATGAATACGTTCAACAAGGGACTAGAACTAGACATCTCGTGTACCTCAATTGTTGTTTGGCTTACAGTAACATATGGGCAATTCAACGGTAACTGACGTTAGAATGTAGGATTTTTACAACTTTGTTGTCATTGTAGTTATGTAAAGAAATATACATCGGGGTTAAAATTTCATGCAGGTAAATAGTTGATAAGAGTAAAGAAATAGGTGTAATTTATTTCACCCAAACTGCATTTCTCATCGAACAGAAAACGAACATGTGTCGGTAATTAAGGTTACGCAAAAAGGACATGCGACATTATGGTCTCAAATCAAATTGTAATATCTCATGTCCCTGACCTGCCATAATGATGAGTTTGATATAACATTGTACCTACGTTCATATAAACAGATATCCACAATATAGAGTAATTATGTCAATTTCTCTTTATGATTCGATGAATTTTTCTGGCAATTTGCCGGTAACTGACGCTATATACTTTTACAGTTGCCATAGACTTTATACATGAACAATCATAATTTGGAATCGGTTAGAAATATCTCATGTCCCTTCACTTGTAAGAATGATTTATTTCTTATGGTGTCATATTTTGTTACACCAAGAACATATATATAAATGCAAGAATCTTCAGGATTGAAGGAGGCAGATTAACCATAAGAAGAAGAAGAAGCAATGAAAGGAGACCTTTGTCCATTTTCTATTTATTCTATGAAAAGTTTATTGTGAGTATGACGGTATCTGACGTTACACATGCTTTATCTTTGGGGTTTACACTGTTCACTGTTTTTGCACTGCATCCATAAGGACCATAGTTATATCAAACAAGTAAAATGTTTACTACTGATATTGACCTAGCAAAAGTATGAACAATACGAACTAATTTTGTATCCCTCGTGAATTATACCATACCAGTCACATGTGTATTACTTATACTAAATTTAATAGCAAAAGATTAAAATCATTAATTTAACAATGATTTGGAATGAATATGGGGTGTTGGAGATTTGAGGGGCAAGTTCCTTTGTCCTATCACGGAAATAAATGGAGAGTTTTGCCTTCTTTGCACTACTTCATTAACAAAAGCAGATACATTGAGGGCTTTCCACCCCGTTTACACTTACTGGGAGATACAATTTACAGAGAAACAAAGGAAATTTTAACTTAAAATAAGATTTTCAAAATCGATAATTTTGGTAACTGCCAATACATTCACTACAACACAATGTTTAGTCTTTTGAAGAAAAACAAAATTATACTGATTTACATCACTGACTTTATAAGCAATTTATCAAGTGCCTTCCGAACATTACCGAAGGTAAATTAATCTGTGAATAATCATTTTATATTGGTAAATCATGTTACATCAAAGTAATTGATGCTAAATCATGGCAACTGACGTTACACACTTTGAAGAGGAAATTTTCAATAATGGTATGTGGGAGTCCTAATTTTGTTTGTATTGATAGAAAGAGAACAAGTCCCAAGAATCAATCCATATATTACCTTCTTTGTGGAATACATTAACAAAACCATCTGTTTGGTTACTGACGTTACAGCCATTATGGTAAACTGATCTTGACTTACTTGACTTATGCATGCCTTTCACTCTAACGGTTAGTTGAGTGGTGGCATCCGCATCATGATTTCCCGCCATTTCTTTTGGTTTCTTGCCAGGTGTGCAGCCTCTGTGTAGGAGTTTACATTTCGGTTTGAGCAGTCTGATTTGATGCAGTCTGTACATTTTTTTGGAGGTCTTCCACGTGGCCTGGCCCCATCTATTCTTCCATCTAGTACTACTTTGGGGTAGCGTGTTGGAGGCATTCGCTGTATGTGTCCGAAGAATCGAAGTCTTTTGTGGGGGGATATCCGATCCAATACAGTGAGCTTCATATTGAGTTGTTTTCTAATTTCTGTGTTTCTGATTCTTTCTTTCCTTGTAACTCTTCCTGAGGCATGTCATCTCGAATGTCATGAGTCTTCTCTCGTCCTCCTTTTTTAGAGTCCAGGTTTCAGCTCCGTAGAGTAATATTGACAGAACAAGTACTTTGTAAAGCTCTGTCTTTGTTATTGTTCTAATTTGTGTTGATCGCCAGATGTTTTGCAGTCTTTGGACTACGCCCATTCCTTTCCCAATGCGGTGCTTAACATCTTCAGTAGTGGATCCGTTCTGTCTCATTATTCCGCCTAGGTACGTGTACTTTTCTACTTGTGTTAGTTGTTTTGCGTCTATGGTGATGTTTAATTGTTTGGTCTCTTTGCTGATGATCTGTGTTTCCGTCTTTTCGATCTTGATCTTTAGGCCAAATTTCAAGCTGTTTCGATGGACTTGGTCAACTAGAGTTTGGACGTCTTTCTCGCTTTTAGCAATCAGTGTGATTTTATCGGCAAAATGCAGGTTGTTGATGATTAGGCCTTGGATGGTTGCTCCAATGTTGATGTCCTCTAGGGATGCGGTTCGTTATTCCG
The DNA here is from genome assembly GCA_037951105.1 of Echinarachnius parma. Taxonomy (NCBI): domain Eukaryota; kingdom Metazoa; phylum Echinodermata; class Echinoidea; order Clypeasteroida; family Echinarachniidae; genus Echinarachnius; species Echinarachnius parma. Next base: position 3,820 of record JBAMJV010012688.1, read on the forward strand.
AAGGTTCGTTATTCTGAAGGTTCGTTATTCCGAACACGCACATTTCCTATACCTGAGTGTTCGTTAATCCGAAAATGAAATAGGGTTCGTTAATCCGAACATTTGTTGCATTATTCCGAAGGTTCGTTATTCCGAAGGTTCGTTATTCCGAAGGTTCGTTATTCCGAAGGCTCGTTATTCCGAAGGCTCGCTATTCCTAAAATGAAATCGGGTTCGTTGTTCCGAAGGTACGTTATTCCGAAGGTCCGTTATTCCGAAGGTTCGTTATTCCGAAGGTTCGCTATTCCTAAAATGAAATCGGGTTCGTTAATCCGAAAATGAATTTGGGTTTGTTATAATGCTATAATTTCATATAAAGAGATAAAATAATCTTAAATGTTTGATTGGTCTGGCCAAGGGAGGGAAAGGGGGAGGGGTATGCTTAATGCAGGCTGTAAATTAAATAAACAAAACACAAACTATAGTATTATAACCATGATAACAAGCCCGATTTAATTTTCGGAATAACGAACCCGATTTTATTTTCGGATCAACGAACCTTCGGAATAACGAACCTTCGGAATAACGAACCTTCGGAATAACGAACCCGATTTTATTTTCGGATAAACGAACCTTCGGAATAACGAACCTTCGGAATAACGAACTTTCGGAATAACGAACCTTTGGAATAACGAACCTTTGGAATAACGAACCTTCGGAATAACGAACCTTCGGAATAACGAACCTTCGGAATAACTGAACCTTCGGAATAACGAACCTTCGGAATAACGGACTGTAACCGTCCTCCAGTGCGTATCTCATCACTAGTTCCAGTAAGATATTTAACAGCTGTGGAGACATAACGCATCCTTGCCTTACACCTGTTGTTGTTCTGAACCAGTCTGTAGTTTCTCCGTTTACTCGCACTGCACTGAATGACTTCTGGTATAAGGCCTTTAAGAGATCTGTGATTTTGCTGGGGAATCCAAAGAAGCCAAGAGCTTTCCAGAGACCCTCCTGCCAAACAGAGTCAAAGGCCTTTGCAAAGTCGATGTAGCAGCAATACGAGTCTTTCTTTCTCTCTAGGTATTTTTCCACTATTTGTTTAATTGTGAACAGTTGGTCAGTTGTTGATCTCCCCGGTCTAAAACCCACCTGAGCTTCTGAGAGTATTTCTTCAGATCTACTTATGATTCGTCTCCGTAGGATGATAGTCAATTACCTTTCATGCGTGGCTAAGTAGGCTAATGCCTCTGTAATTATTGCAGTCCAGTTTGTCTTTCTTCTTATAGCTTGGTGTAATGATAGCCTTCCCCCAGTCATCTGGAAATGTTCCAGTGTTCCATATTTTTTGCAGAGCTGATGGAAAATGCTGATCCCGATCTCGCTTGTTGCCTTTATATCTTCTGCTGTAACACAGTCGAATCCAGGTAACTTTTCATCTATAGCCCGTTCACAGCAGCTCTAACTTCATCTCGCATGATACCTGGTTGGGAATTTGAGGGACACTGTTTCCAACATCCTCTTCCACATGATTTCTTTTATTGTAGAGCTCTTCAAAGATTCTTTCCATCTTTCCAAACTGATCTAATCAAGACTTTTTTCAAACTCAATAATCAAAATCCATATTTGTCATGCAATTTGGTAAAGTGTTATTCTGATAACTATATCAATGTGAAAGTTTATCAATTGAGGTAATGGTTGAGTGGACATACTTATATCAAGTTGTATGTGAATATACTTTAGTGGCCAATTTGAAAATGAAAATGGCCGTCATTTAAAAAAAAAAATTATGATTTCTAAATGTTCAACTCATGTTGAGTTATATGAACCAAATATCATTATGAATTATGGCATCTAAGTCCCTTATGTCGTGGGATTAGATTGGTCAAATATATCCCTAATTATGTCGATATTTCAGTTCGAATTGCAAATTGTTCATGAACGCTTTTCGACTGTATTCAAAGTATCTGAATCCTGATATTTCTTCTACTTCTTCTTTTTCTTCGTGGTATAATTGTGTCCTTCAATCTTGAAGATTTTTGCATGCATGTGTGTGTAGAATGCGCTGGTGCTCGTGCTGGGCAAGTGCAGTCATGCAAACAAATCTTAAGTATGTTGAATGTTGCGAGTAAAAAAAAAATACTTTACACGAACGAGTGTGATTATATATACAATCAATGTTCACTTATTTTAGTAGGTTAACAGTCTTCCTTTTTTTAAAACTTCCACATATTATTCCAATTTGGAAGTATAATTTGAAGTCTCAAATATCAGTTTTGGAAAACGTTATGAAGGTTATGGATCATTGCAAGAATGAAACATCTAACTTGTTTAAGGAAGTAATTAATATCGCATATATTACTTGAACTAGTTTACAACGTTTATTTTGAACTTCCCCTCTTCAGAACCAAATACATCAGCAGGAAGTCCCACCTTTTACGATGCCTTCCACGAGTACTACGACGAGAGCAGCACTGGGCCGATCAGCCAAGATCGGGGCACTCTACAACATGACAACGGACAGTTTTGTAGTAAGTAATCTCTCCCATCTTTCCCGACAATATCTGGTAAAATGGAAATATGTTTATCATAATAAATCCTAGTAAAGATAATATTTGTTGGTATAATGCAACAAATGTGATTATTTAACAAGCGTTTAACAAACTGAAGCGAATTAAATAAGCAATGCCAAAATTTCTATGCGCATGAGAGCGATAACTATTGATCATTACACAACCATGACGAAGAATTGTTATTCATTGCACCTCTCGTTACAATGTATCGTCTTTTGGTCACACTACGTATCGTATTTATTATCAAAATGATACATACATAACGTGGAACAATTCATGGAATCGGTTCCATCCCTGACCATGCAACTTGGCCCACGATTCTCCGGTTGATACTGATTTCCATCATCGCTGTACGTCGCTCTACCAAAAACAGGGTGTGATATGGAAAGAAATTAAGGGTTGACCATGGACTGTAATGTTATTTCAAAGTTGCATTTATGTTCATTGTTGAATAGTTATTATCGCTGCATTGAATTGAACCATAATTACACAACATATTACTTTTGAGCGCAAACTGATTTTAATGTTAACATGACTTATTTAGAACACTGACAATATCATCATACATTTTGTATCATATAGATATGCGGCACAACATTTAACGAAAACCTTTCCGTCAGATCATTATGTCTTATCCATTTTATTTATTACAGGATGGCACCCTCTTTCCGTCGAATCTTGAGCACGATATGCTGAGATCCAAGGTAATTGGCAAAACGGAAATAGAACACGTCAGGTCGGACAACTTTCGGGAGAAATGCAGCAAGCTCGACGTAGAACTGGAACTTCAGGTGAGTGTGCTAGCAGGGATGGTTAAACTGGCAGGCTCAGGAGCTTACCTTGAAGAAGACATACAGAGTTGCAGGGCTCAGAGCATGAGTTTACTCTACATAAAGAGAACTATTAATGAAGAGGTTCTGCTATGGCAGAACAGAGGTAGGATTGCCATTGACATGGATATTATATCAGATAAACGTACTGAAGCAACGCATGCCGTTGTCGGTATTGACTGGGGAGCGATATGCTCGGTTACATGTCAGTATGATAACGCCGAAATGAACGATACGACTGAAGTGGAAAGAGCTTTGGCAACGGAGATCGGAAAACTTAAAGCTATGATTGGTGAAAATAAATCGGCGAATGAACCATATAAACAGAAGGATAATAAACGGCAAAATAACGTTTCTTTCAGTTGCAAGGCTGATGTTTCAGTTCCCGACAAAAGCCATCATATTTCATTCGGTGGTGCAGTAGAACTTGCACGAACCCTACCTGACCAAGTTAGATGTATAAACGAGGGAAAAGGGGTTCCCTTGATGTACCATCTCATGCCACTGGAAACCGTCCGTCAAATATGCCAGTCTCAGTTAGAGATAACCATACAACATAGAGAGATGAGTGAAGACATTGCCAATAAATGTGTAACTGTGTTAGAAGTTATCAGTAGGAAGAGACAGGAACTAAAACACATGTATCAGTTTACAGAAGACAATAAGGCTTTTGTCCCAGAAAAATATGCTCGGAGGATTGAGGAGGCATTTTCGATTGCAGGCGTACGGGAGACCAACTTAAAAGTTGTGATAACAAAAATGGTACAGGATGTCAGATCCGGGCATGAAGAAATATCGATTCTTGACCATTTTCTAGAAGACGATGAGCGTCATGTTGTTTCAGGCTTTAAATACAACGAATGCATTGCGATATTTCAGAAAATCCTGAAGAAAGCAAATGTTATCAGAAGTCTGAGAAACAAAGGTATCATATACCTTGGCAAAAATGAACCGCTCATCAAAGATACCAAACAAAATGTAATTGTGTATTACAAGAGTTGCAGTGGTAATGAAACAGACGAGTGTGAACAAAACGAAAAGTTCTTCATGCGATTACATGATGCGTATGCTAAAGATGATGGCTATGAGTTCGTTATAGTAGATCAAGAACTATCAAACCAGTGGCCACATGAAATAGAACGGCCGGTCATTCATAAATTTGAAAGTGGCAAACAAGTGTGTGGTGACCTTTTCATCAAAGATGGCCAAGACGTGGAGATGTGTGTCGTTCAAATGGCCAATCCAGAAAAGTTTACAATGTATCCAGAGAACCAAGCATATTTACACCTTAGTTGTCCGAATGCAGCAGGCGGCACTGAGCACTGTTCTGGTGGTTCAGTAAATTGGAGGTGCTCAAAGTGCAATCAATTAATTTTGTTATGTAGAGACACTGGGTTGTTCTACTGCAAGTGTGGCCGATATATGGCGATGGATTGTGCGTTCCGTTGCAATGATACGAATCACGTTGTGGGCTATATCAAGTACCCAGAAGAGGGTCTAATGAAGAAGTTGTCGGAACATCCCCCCATGCGAGAAATTAACATCTTGATACTAGGAGAAATAGGAGTAGGTAAATCAACATGGATAAATGGTCTGATGAATTACCTTTTCTTTGGTGATCTAAATACAGCCATGAATTCCCCTCAATTCCGTTTCCTGATACCTGGAACCTTTTTTTATCAGGGGGGAGAGATTCGGATAAAGATTGGTGAACCCAACGCCAATGAACTATGGGAACCTGGGAAGCCTGCAACCCAGAAGCCCAAGTCATATGTGTTTAATACGAATGGGATGAAAATTCGTTTGATTAACACACCAGGTATAGGAGATTTGCGAGGCATACCCGCGGACCGGATAAACATTGACAATGTTGTGTCATACCTTTCTCAATACGATGAAATCCACGCTGTGTGCATATTTCTAAAGCCCAATAATCCACGCTGCCATTTTTCCATTTTTCGCTACTGCATCCAAGAAATGATTGCTATGTTGGCATCTTCTGCGAAGGATAATATTGTGTTTTGCTTTACAAATGCACGTCATACCTTCTACCAGCCAGGTGATACATTACCTTGTCTCAATAAAGAGCTCCAGGATAGAAGGATTGGGATTCGAGCTACACGAAACAATTACTTTTGCTTTGACAATGAATCCTTTCGTTACTTGGCCTGTGTACACAATGGGGTGCAATTCAGTAGTTCACATACATACGACTACAGTGTGAGCTGGGATAAATCTGTTGATGAAACAAAACGTCTCTTTGATTACATCAATACCAAATTACACCCCTATAGGGTCCGAGAAACGTTGAGCATATATGAGGCTCGAAAAACTATTGTGGCTCTGGTTGAATCTTTGGCAGAAGTCGAAATCAAAATACAAGCCGCTGATGCAGAGGCGGCTAAGGAGTTAAGAGCCGAGGAGAAGTGCATGATGAACATTTCCTCAAAGTTCGGTTCATTTCTCACAGCAAATGCTCTTCTTCCGTACAATAACGCCGTTGGCGACTACATCGATGTGTCTATCCATCAGGAAGACATGAAACCATACTTGATTAGAAACCATGGGCACTTGAGAGAAATGAAAGACTTGAAGCAAGTATACGAGCAAGAAAGAGAGATCTTGGATAAGGCAATTCGTACCGGTGCATCGGAATGCGTACCCACCTCAGCTCAAATTGACAAACTTAAAAGAGAGCTATATCAGCTCAAACATTTCGGGGCAAAACTGAGGAAGGTGTGTGATGACATTGCAGTTACAAACTCAGCTAGAAACATAGCACAGAGTGAGACAGTCGTCCATGACATTCCGCGGTATATGGGCCGTCTAAACAAACCCTAGGTTGGAGGCGAAACCAAGAGTGCTGGAACTTGCATTCAGACTTCAATTCTTGGATATGAATTTGAGTTATGCAAATACACTAGGTATTTAACAATAATGCATTATGCAAGACAGTATATAGGAAGGCTTATTCAGCCGAATGCATACAAATACGGACATAGTACCACATGCTTAATTCATTCAACTGGCTTATATAAGGCAAACCTTGGGAAATATTGCGAACATAATATTGCTAAACTATAGTCCAACCATTTGCCATTACTCCGGAGTCTATCGACTCCCACTATCAGCATTATCTTGTATTGAAATCAGCAGCAACAACTTTTTGTATTGTAAAAACAAACACATAGTACAGATAAAACACACATTGCCATCCAAAGTGTGAATACGTGACTCACCATGTGTTGGTGTGCACACGCCTCGCCTTGCATGAGTCATGTAGTCATGGGCGTCGATCTGTCATTGATACCCATTCATCAGGGGGGATGATCTATTCATTAATCCCCCCTCTACTGACTAAACGGACAGGCGAGATATACAAAGCTTATAATGGAGGACACGCGCTCGTCTGACTGAGAAGACCTCGCTGTCATCGGGAGTCCTTGTTTGCAGTTGTTGGCTTACTCACGCAGCTGCTGTGTTAACGTGCTTCTAAATGTGCTTGCTTTGCAAATCACACTTTTTCAAATCTTACTACTAACTACTACTCAGCGGACGCGTATGAGATTGAGTTCACAATGTAAGGCCATGAATCTTTACGCATCATTAAAGGGATAGTTGAGTTCTGGTAAGGAGAGTACAGTTTTGGTGAAACTGAATTTTAGTAACCAAAACCTGCATCATTACATTACAAACTAATAGTTATAACTAGAAAGGAACACAAAATGACAAATGACGTAGTAAAGATCATGTTATCATTCAAAAAGAGCCGTTAAAACGTAAGAGGGCGCTCTCTAAACACTCATCGGTTTCAACCATTTGGAATAAAATATTGTGCATGTGATGCTTTATTGAAATAGTGATTAGATAGAGAAGTAACCAACAACTATTTAAATACCCATGACGTTTCACTAAGTTAGCCGTGATCTCCACCACGGTGGAAATCATCTCAACCATTTTAATAGCTTTCGTCAACATGCCATGCCCTATTAACTGCCCCCTGAGACCTAGTGGTATTATAGAGATAATCTCCTCCGGTTACACGCAGTAAACTGCATGGCCACTAGTCTAGGTTTCTAGACCTTTTCATTCTTATTCATTGTGTGGTGTGACTGATATTATATTGACTCAATAAATCCTCCCAGTGTATAGTAGCGAAGTCATTATTATTGGTTGATCCTCTCTCCTCTCTACTCCTTCCTACCATTTGACAATAGGGTAAAGCGAACAAACTTGATACTCTGTACACATCCGAACCCAAACTCGTCTGTAGTGTCTGCGTATCAAGACTAGCAGCACGACGTCTTGATTGAGACACCATCTGCTAGAAATTAGCGCCGAGGTCACTACCGATAAGAACGGTGGAAACGGTGATAAAATTATACTAGAGACACGAATCTCTCAACCTCTCCTCACGTCTGAGAAGCGGTTATTTTCTAACTTGGCTGAAACCTAATGCTATTTTGTAACTTTTTGAAAAGAGGAAGCATTTTTTAAATTTTTAACGGCTGGTTCAAAATTCTCTAATAAACCTGGGGCCCCAGGTTTATTACAAATTGTTATATTTATGGATATTTCAGCCGTCTCTGAACCGATTTCGATCAAACAAAGATGATTTTTATTATTTAAATATTATGCTCTTTCAAATTTTACACTCAGTTTTTCATTACCTCACAAAAAAAAGTAGTCTAGCGCCCTCTCTACCAAAACTCAACTATCCCTTTAATGTCTGCAAGTCCCCAGTTTCACACTGGATGTCCCTTGCAATGCTGCAGTCCATATAAAACTGTTGCGGAAACAAGGCGTCTCATACAGTACATTGATACCTCATTAAAGCCCTACATAGTGGAGCAGATAAGTGACTTTTTTCAGGGGAATCTTTCAAATGGTGATACAAGCATGAAAATTTGCATACATATCCCTCTTAGGCCACTTTAAACAAAAACCTCGTTAGCCACTTGAAAATTCAAGATGGCGGCCATTTTTCAAGATGGCCGCCATTTGCACCCCCAAAATACTATTTTTGCCATAACTTTTGACACAGTGATCTGTTTAGAATGATATTAGTGTCGAAACTGATATTTTCAGTCATACAGAACTTGAATGTATAACTTCCAAGCATCTCAGAAGCTGTTTTCTATCAATTATAACAAGATGGCGGCCATTTTTCAAGATGGCCGCCATTTGCACCATTCAAAATACTATTATTGCCAGAACCTTTGACACAGTGATCCGATTTTAATGATCTTGGTATCAATTGTGACATTTTCAACCAAGCAGAACTCAAATTTATAATTTTCAAGCATCTCAGAAGCTGTTTTTTATCAATTCTAACAAGATGGTGGCCATTTTTCAAGATGGCCGCCATTTGCACCATCAAAATACTATTATTGCCAGAACCTTTGACACAGTGATCCGATTTGAATGATCTTGGTATCAATTGTGATATTTTCAACCATGCAGAACTCGAATTTATAACTTTCAAGCATCTCAGAAGCTGTTTTCTATCAATTCTAACAAGATGGCGGCCATTTTTCAAGATGGCCGCCATTTGCATCATCAAAATACTATTTTTGCCAGAACTTTTGACACAGTGATCCGATTTGAATGATCCAAATCTGATATTTATAACCATGCAGAACTCAAATTTATAATTTGCAAGCATCTCAGAAACTGTCTTTCATCAATTCTAACAAGATGGCTGCCGTTTTCAAGATGGCCACCATTTGCACCATAAACAAAATACTATTTTCGCCATAACTTTTGACACAGTGATTCGATTTGAATGATTTTGGTGTCAAATATTATATGTTCAACCATGCAGAACTCGGATATATAACTTTCAAGCATTCCAGAAGCTGTCTTCTATCAATTCTAACAGATTTCAAGAAAATAATACATACAATTTAAGTTGACTACATTTTCAACTGTTTTATTATCCATGGCTTCCGTACAAAATAAATGTTCAGCAAAGATTAGTATTAGTATTAAATCCAGTGCCTTTGTCATATATTTTGTATCAAATTAATTCATCATGGGATAGATTCAACTTGATTGGGACATCAGCCACCACGTTTTGCCCCAGGAGAGGTAAGAATATGATGTGGTTAAGCATGGATGATGGTGACATTTCACCACTGGCAATCGTTTGTCGGGTGTCTCCACTAGTTGTTGATTGAAAAGCAAAACGAAGATGTTGTCCCACTTAACCTGATATCTCAAGGTAAGCTGAATATACCAATGCTGTTCTTTCAGTAAAAGTGCTTTGAGCTCATTCTCGATTTGCACATTCAGATTTCCTGTCGCCACCGGTCGGTATTATACAGGCATTTGCGACGTTATACCTTCTTAATTACGTCACGCCTAGTATCTCTCGCAAGGAACTTCAAAAGCGCCGATGACGTTACTTCGCCAATGCCAGTATAATACCAACCCGACCTTTGGCAAACGTATACTCTGCAAATGGAGAATTGGTCACTCGAACGGCCAAGTTTTGCTGTCCATACATGAATTAGTTCTGGCATCTGCAGAGCTGCACAGTCCTGTGAAGGCGAGGCCAAAGCGGTAGCATTTGTACTTTCCGCGACATTGTCTTGTATCCACATTTGGTCAGCTGTTGACAACTTTCTGCAGGTGGAAGTGTTGTCCAGCAAATCTGCCACACGTCCCCTTGCTGTGTCCAGCCCCTATCAGCAGGACTTTGTGTTTCAGGCTGGCAAACTGTTGACTGACTCCATATGCAACCTGCCTGGTAGGCAGTGCGCTTGGCATGTTAAAGGAGGGATGTTAAGAGTCGGAGGGATGGCTTCATAAAACCTCTGTTTTAGAGGAAATGGGTCCAGGCGTGCACCATCTATGCTGTAGATGGCCAACACCACATCGCATTCTCTGAAGAGCAACCCTGTGATCTTCTCTGAGTCAGTCGTCAATTTAGATCATGTATTGGAATCCATCTCCGGTTCCGTCATTGACCAAAGGAAATCCATAGCTGCTGCAAGTCAAGGTCCTGCAGGGATGACATGACACTGACTACAACATCTGTGTCTGATCATGGCTCTGATCAGGAGAACTGCTATCCGTGCATCTGCTGCATACCTGCCTTGAACAAAGATCGATGTATCTGCTTCATCGTGATTAAAAGGAGTCACCTCATCCAGACAGATCAGTTGATTGCTGATGGCAGTGTATCCCTTGTTCAAGACCACCGTGTTGGGTGTGTTCATCTCTGCAATTTTTCAGCTAAGAAAGCTTGTACTTTGAAGAGTATACTTTGATCATGGGAATTGACATCCAAACTCGCAAAGTCCTCAAAAGTCTTAGAAGTTTGGGATGTCAAGGTATTAACCAAAGCCAAAACATCATTTATGATTGCATCAGCGTTTGTTTCAGTGGATGGTAGTGTAACCTGTGCCTCAAGAATGGAAGCAAGTTGACACTTCTGGCAGGAATGGACTTTTCCTCTGTCACTCAGTGCAGCAGGAAATGATTGGTTCTCATGTTGAAAGAACTCCTGCAAGTCACACTCTGCTCTGGAATGAGATGAAGAGCTGTGAGAAGAGGCGATCGCCCTCCTTCGGGACTTTTGCTTAGGATTGATGGGAGCTTGGTCTTGTCGAAAGAAGTCCAGCTTGGTCTCCTTTATTGCTTCGTAGAAGGTTCTTTCAGATGAATGGTAAGCCACTGTGCATGGGTCACATTGTTGTTGGAGAAGAAATATGAGAGCAGCTCAGAGAGTGCTTCAATATACAGGGTGAAGTTGGCCTCCCTGAATTCCCGGATGAGTGACATAGTCACCAGATTTATCGACAGCTCCAGGTTCCAAAACTGAAACTGAAACCTTGCAGTTTTCGTCTCTCACACCACTCTTTGAAACCCAGTACTCCACCAGGGTTTATGCTACCTCAGCTGTGCAGTAATCAGTGTGGGCTGCCTTCAGGAGATTATAGAGACTGCAGGCTGTAATCTGGTGTGTCTGGTGAGTTCTGGTGACGCTCGCAGCCGAAAGGAATGAAACTGCCCTACCAGACAAGGCCACTCCTGCCTCGACGAGGGCTTCTGTCCACCCACTCTTCTGGAGCAGAGGTCTAGTTGATCCAAATGCAGCCATCTCAATAATTATGCAGGCTTGAAAACATGATGACAAACTTGTCTGGCCAGTGTCACTTGATCTGCTTGGCCAGTGCATAGATTGATTGGTCAGCGGCGATGACAGGTACTTGCCCTGGGTTCAGGAATACTACTGTGTCCTTGATCTTGTCCATCATGTGTGTTACCATGGCAATGGAGTGGGTTTGATCACGGAAAAGAAGTAACACTGATGTAATGCCCAATGCGGACTTCTCTTCTTTGCTGCAGCAAGTCCATGCCTGATACAATCTGTCCACCAACGTGGGGTGGAGAAAGATTCTTATTGGTGACGTATGCAGGACGGATTTTTAAAGAATCGGGAAGATCTGGGACTGCTATCTCTCATTTGGAGTGGTTCTCGCTCGTAACCTTGATTGTCTGAGGTGGGGTGCTGGAAGACAGAAATGCTCATGCCATGGAAGGAGTTGCTTGCTGTTGTTGCAGTTGTGTTGTGGTCAATGTTGTCCATAGCAAATGTGGTGAACATCCCTCTTCGCAGAATTGGTGGGCACACCACCCCGTCTTCCAAATACAGCTGCATCTCAAAGCTGTGTGTAGACCTCAAGTACTCTGTCATAGGAAATGCTGATGCTGTGTTTCTTGTCTTTGCAAAGATGGACATACCCATGTAATATCAAAGAATGGGATCCCCCAGTCTTGTTCATGTCGTGAGTATTTGCTCCTTCTCTGTACCATGCATAGCACTTGTATTGCAGCAGCTGTACCAGCGTTCGTGAGATGTTGAGCATATTATGAGGCTCGAAAAACTATTGTGGCTTTAGGTAATCTTCGGCAGAAGTTGAAATCAAAGTACAAGCAGCTGATGCAAAGGCGGCTAAAAAGTTAAAAGCCGAGGAGAAGTGTATGATGAACATTTCAGCAAAGTTCGGTTCATTTTTTAAAGCAAATGCTCTTCTTCCATACAATAACGTCGTTGGTGACTACCTCGATGTGTCTATCCATCAGGAACAAAGTAAATTTAACTTTCAGCTAGAAACCCTAGGCATTTAAGAGAAATGGAAGACATGAAGCGAAAATATAATCGAGACAAATTGATCTTGGATATACTACCGGAATATGTCCGTCCCTCGGATAGGGCGATAAATGGATGACATGCGTGTAGAAGAGTCATATCCTATGCACGTATCTTATTTTAAAATGCACACCTTAATGTTGGGCTATGCCTGATACCCTGTGTTAGTAATCACCCTTGTGTAATGGCTAGAAATCTAGAATTACGAATTTCGAACACGTTCCACTCGATAAGAGGAAGATCCAACGATGACGGGGAGAACTGACAAAATACCGCCACCTATTGGCGAAGATATCTGCAGAGACCCTCGTGTTTTATTATGTGTAACAGTCTGATTAGTGTTACCGAAATAATAACTGAGTAAACACCATGCCTTGCATCTTGCAAGAATAGGCATTCTGAGAGCAAAAAATATGGGTGATAATTGAGCATGCTTTAGTTACAACAACAAAAATTACAAATTATACAGCAAACACAATACTTTTGACACAGTATGGCAATGACGGCAGCGATGATAGTATTATGTAGATCGTGCACCGACCCTTTCTTACATATCCTCCGCCATATTTCTCGAAAAAAAAAAAAGTTCGGTTATCACAATAGAGTCAAGCGCAATAGCATTCAATATGATTGTACTGCTAACAAGTGAAATTTAATTTTTATGTTTTAAATATGCATGATCATAATTGAACTTGATTTTACAAAACAGAAAGAAACACTGTGAACACAGTAGTTTTGATACACTACCGGAGCGATGCTATTATTATGGACATCGTGCATCACATACTGTGTAAAACTGGCACGTGCATACATGCACGAAATGGTTGTAATGTAAATCATCAATGTTTATGAAAATTATGAAAATTATGAAAATTCAGCCACTTGAAGTGCAATAAGAGTGGAATTAATTCTTAAAAGGTGTTAAACTGTATATGAAAACATCGATCGTGTTTAATTCCCATATAAATATACATGTATGTACTGTTTCTTGCATCGTATTTTGCTGATTATTTGTAGTAACTATCCTGTACTGCTTATGTTTATGTAATACTTCTGTTTATGAATTGAATTGAAAATAATTGAATTGAATTGAAAAGAGTTTATTAATCAAAAGGTCGGCAGCCAAAGGCTGAATTGTACATTTGTTACATTTACAAAGTGCATAATACATATTAAAAGTTATAAAGTTTAAAGGGATAGTTGAGTTCTGATAAGGAGAGTACAGTTTTGGTGAAACTGAATTTTAGTAACCAAAACGTGCACCATTACATTACAAACTAATAGATATAACTAGAAAGGAACACAAAATTACAAATGACGTAGTAAAGATCATGTTATCATTCAAAAAGAGCCGTTAAAACGTAAGAGGGCGCTCTCTAAACACTCATCGGTTTCAACCATTTGGAATAAAATATCGTCCATGTGATGCTTTTGTTGAAATAGTGATTAGATAGAGAAATAACTAACAACTATTTAAATACCTATTTTGTAACTTTTTGAAAAGAGGAATTATTTTTTTGAATTTTTAACGGCTGGTTCAAAATTCTCTAATAAACCTGGGGCCCCGGGTTTATTACAAATTGTTATATTTATGGATATTTTAGCCGTCTCTGAACCGATTTTGATCAAACAAAGATGATTTTATTATTGAAATATTATGCTCTTTCAAATTTTACACTCAGTTTGCCATTACCTCACAAAAAAAATAAGTAGTCTAGCGCCCTCTCTACCAAAACTCAACTATCCCTTTAAAAGGCAATAAGAAATATGCAAACAGCAAAATACACAATTATACATATACATATACATATACATATACATATACATATAAGAAAAGAAAATGATCTTACAAAGTTGAACTATATAATGTTTAAAATACGAACAAGGTAAGGAAGAGCACTATTTTAAAACCTTAAAGTTTTGCATTTAAAAGTGTCATATTTATTCGAGTTTCTAAAATTGTATCTATTTTCTCTTTTAACTGGTAACCAATCATAAAAAACAGGGTGTTTTTCTATAGATATTACAAACTGTTCACAAAGTTGTTTATGTATGCAGTACTCGTAACTCGGAGTATTCGTATGATGCTTAACTTATTCCAAATATATAAATCTTAAGTTCAGTTAATTTTATTAAATATATGTGAGATGTAATCAGATTTAATGTATATTACATATTTTGAAGACTAGTAAACCGTGCGTGATACTTAAATGTAAACACTCTAAATTGCGATTTTAAACCAAAAGTGGTAAACTACCATTACAAGATATAATCTACAACACTCAATGTACATAACCTTATACAAAACGAACTGTCTACTAATGTAAACTCACGTAAACTCATGTGTCTTCTTTATTTGAAGAATTTGCTTTATTTCTGAAGCAATGCGAGTTATGAAATTAATCCAAATTGCAAGGTACAACACGGTTATGGATGTTAATAATTGTTGACGTGATTTAGTCTGAAGTTGAAAGCATGAATACCTTGTATACAAATCAACAGTCTTGATATGACGTGTGTGTTCATTTCATGTAGTATTTTGATCAAAATATAATGTCATTGCATTTTGATATACAACTAATTGATAAAATGTCATACCCATAGACCTACATTTATAATAAATGTAGTGCTTCAGCTCTACTCTGTATTGTGATATAAATAAATATATAATTATATGGTATGGGAATATGTTAATGATACATTTATGCACTTTGTGTATCTATATTACCGTCTACATACATTAAACATGTAACATTGTATCCACATTGTTTCGATCATTTACTTTACTGCATGCATTGTGTTATATATTTGCAAATACTGCATATTCATGACAATGTAAATGTGCGAATACAGTACTTTTGGCAGCACACTAATATAAGTTATATATTATTTCTTCTTTATAATGCTCATGTTTTGTCACACTTGTCTTATTGTAACTCAATATGGGGTAACACATATTCAAGCCATTCATATAATGTTACAAAAGAAACCCATACCCATATGTTGAAGTCCGAGTATACTTCATAAATTACAAGATATAAATACGATCCAAATGGCTTCGTTTATGCAACGTTTTCACTCTCAAACACTCTCCCCATATTTAATGAATATGTTTGTAAAAAATAAAGAAATATCCCTAATTATAATACAAGATCCTGCAATTATTTTCATCGTTGGGCTTATTTAAATGATGAATCAAAATACTCATTACGTAACACAGGCCCAATCCTTTGGAATAGTCTAGATTTTAGTAACTTTAATATTCAATTCAATTACTCATTTAAAAGGCAATATAACAAATAATTGATTGGAAATTATTGTTTTTTTTTATTTTTTTATTATTTTTTATTGTGTGTGTTGGTAGACGACGATACAATATTTTTGTACTCTCTAGTATTTTGTGTTAAAATATATATTTTTAAGTTCTTTAAAATGTAGGGTCGTACACATTTACAAGCCTTCCCTTGGCTTTCCACGTACTCTTCCTTTTCCATTCATATTTACAATATTGTTTATAAAACTAATGTATTTATTTTGTACCATTTGTTCTAAATGTTGTATAATATATAGTGCCATTGTGTTTTATATGTTATGTTGTTTTTTTTTTTTTTATTGGAATAAAGATTGAAATGAAAAATGTTATTATTAGTTTGCAGACACACTTATTACTGCAATTATGTATATGTAAAACGTACTATTAAAATTAAATTAAATAATTATTTCGGTGACTTTCCATCACCATGAGCATGAAGAAAGAATAAGAAACAATATCAAATTACAAAAGTATCCAGCCGTTGCCAGCCTTGTACATGTTGTATGTGTGCGAAATGACAGTGTAATTCATCGCAACACAGATATTGTATTTATACAACTAAAGGGATAGTTGAGTTCTGGTAAAGAGAGTACAGTTTTGGGCAAACTGAATTGTAGTAAGCAAAACCTGCATCATTAAATTACAAACTAATAGTTATAACTCCACTATGCTCGAAAGTAATAACACATTACAAATGACTAAGTAAAAAGCCTGTTATCATTAAAAAAAAGAGCCGTTAAAACTCAAGAGGGTGCTCTCTAAACACTCATAGGTTTCAACCTTTTTAAATCAAATATTGTGCATGTGATGTTTTGTTAAAATAGTGATTAGATAGAGAGATAATCAAAAACTATTTAAAAACTTATTTTGTAAATTTTTGAAAAGAGGAAGCATTTAACAAATTTGTAACGGCGGGTTCAAAATTTTCGAATAATTGTGCGGCCCCACATTTATTACAAATGGTTATGTTTATAGATATTTCAGCCATTTCTGAACTAATTTTGATCAAATAAATTTTATTCTGTCATTAAAATTGTATGCTCTTTCGAATTTGACGCTCAGTTTTTCATTATCTCACCCAAAGCTCAACTATCCTGTTAACGGATGAAATCAGATTCACTATAGGGCAATTCCACGCCAAAGTGGACATTTGACCAAAAATTTTACAAGCATTTTTATGATACAAATTTGGTATCAAATCAAAGCTTAAATTCTATATTTTTGGAATTCAATGAGAAAATTTTAGTTTTACATAATTTGAGTTGTTTTTTTATAATAACTTTATAACCATAATTGAACCCCACAAATTTGACATTTTTGTGAAAAAGTGTTTTGATCCAGTGTTTGTTTTATATTTCCCCAGTTAAGCCTAAAAACCATTATTCTGACTCCTGAGATATGACCATTTCGTAAAATAGTAAATTTGTATGATTTATTTGATTTGTTATGCTTCAATGACTTCCTATTTTCAGCCTATGAAAATGTCCTTCCGTTACCGAAAAATCAATATTTTTAATTTTGTGGCTCACATAGTTGTTAGAGAGCAGACCAATCTTCAGTGCAAAGCAAGTTCAAGTAGGCCTTCCCATTGCTAACAATTGTATTACTCAGTGTTTCTTCGTTAATTAATAAATAACAAAAGAAAATGTCCTTCCGTTACCATACACATGGTAACAGATGGACAAGGTACCTCATATTACATATTATGACAAAATTTATGTTCAAAAATTGGTCTCTCATATAGATGAAAACCCAAATAATGAGACAATACCTGCAATGGCCAGCTATCAGTGGCGTAGCGTGGTCAGACTAGTAATTTTCTGTGTTTCAACCAATCAGATTTGTGCATTTAGAACATTTGATCTGGCTCACAATTGATTTTATCTCTTTCTGCAACAGGGCCCTTGTACCATGATGCCATTTGTCTGGATTTCTATTGTATGGGGATTAGTAGGTCTATTTAACTGTGGTGAGCCAGGGTGTGAATAGGCTTTGATCATGACTTTGAATAGGTCTTTTTTTATACAATACACCCCTATAGAATTCTTGGACATGGGTGTAGGTCTAAAATAATTAAATTTTACATGAAATTTGCAAACTAAAAACAAGGCTGTAGAAAAAACAAGAAATAATAATATCTCCAATTCTTTCATATGTTGTAGAAATTATATCAAGCCAAGATTTAAGCCAAAAAAATTCTCAAAATTATTTGATCCACGAGGTAAAACGGAAGGTCAAAATCTAAGGTCAAAGGTTATCGTATCCAAACTTGCTCATGCATGAACACAAATGGCATAAATGGATTGCACATAACATCCCCAGTCCACCATGACACCATTACAAAATAAATTGACCCAACGGTTAATGTACAATAGCCATTTGAAAAATGGTGCCCACGCCCATTTCTTACAAAACTCCCCCATAAGAATCGACCATAGCGCCAAAACCATTGGGCGGATTGGGCTAAAACTTAAATATTTGCGCTTTTAAAGGTTGAAATATCATACATACCAAATATAAGCAAATTTGAAGGGGGCTGCAATGAAAATGTTCATTTTTTAAAAGGTGATTTGACATGGAATGACCCTACTGTGTCATATCATACATTATAGTCCATTATGTCCTTCCGTTACCGAACATTGGTCCGCTTTGTGTGAAATAACTCAAATATCTGCGAACAAATTTTAATCAAAGAACAAGTAAATTCTTCTTAACACTTCAGAGAATGAAATGTGTACCCTTAAAATATTTTGTATTATTTAATATCACAGAATTTTAGTTAAAACTGATTTGATAACAAAACCCAAGTCCATTTTGGTGTCCTTCCGTTACCGACCTCATTTGTATGCATATTCAATAATGTGCGGAGATAAAAAAATTAAAAAATTATGGGACCTTAAAACTGTATGTTTTGGAAGTATTGTTATCAAAATAGACTATTCTAACAACACAAGTATTTAAAAATATCTTTCTTAAAGTTGACAATTTGTGTCCGAATGTCCTTCCGTTACCATGGATTGACCATGAATAAGAGCCATTGAAGCATGAAATATAGTAAGAAAAAAATAGAAATGTAAATGCTTGTGATGTCCATATGTTATCTATGATACAAACTCATTTTAGACCACAAAAGAGATGTTTCCTTCTCATAAATGGTCTTTAAATTTCAAAATTAATTTTATTGTACAATTCATATAGACTTTTCAGAGGTCCTTCCGTTACCGTCCTTCCGTTACCGAACACTGAAGTAATTAATTTATCATAATTAATATACCAATGTAGATATTTTTCTTAAAAGGTGGTGTTATACTCTGTGAACATAAGGAAATGGACTAGTAGCCAACTTAACATGATGAACCTCGTAACTTCACAGGGATTGGGTCATAACTAAAAAAATTGAAAATCCATGTCCATTTTGGCGTCCTTCCGTTACCGGCCTCATTAGTGTCCATAACTAATTTACATAATGCGGTCAAAATTTTAGAAATAGTGGAAATCAAAGGTGTCCCAACAAGGATCAAAGACATGCCATTTAGAATTAAAAAATCAAAAGCAGGATCCTGGAATTATTTGATTGAAGTTCCAAAATTGTGTCTGAATGTCCTTCCGTTACCGTGGAATTGCCCTATACCACAGGGGAAATGGAGCAGGTATATCAACAAATAGTTGTATACATGACTTTATTATTCCTATCGCATCAAATTGAAACATGTCTTTGTACATATTGATAATCTTCTAAAACTAAGTACTGCCTATAACTACAAAGCTTATAGTAAAGAGTTATTCGGTTTATTCATGTATTATTGAAATAGCTCTCGATTTACAGTACACATAATGAACATAGTTTGAAAGAGGAATTGGAACACACAAATACAAACTCAAACTTACAGGATGTTTGATGATCGTGAACCGTTTACATCGATAAGGAACTGAATATTATATTGTAAATGTATTATACCATGTATACTGACACGAAATACAACTGTTTATATTACATATGACATGATATGTGTGTATTTTGTTTTAAACACTTATTTGTTTACATGGTTATGTAATTTCTACATTAATTTCAATCTGTATTGTATTGTATATTTAACTGTATTGAATGTTTGCTAAAATATGGATTTGTGTCTGTCATACATGAACACCATGACATGTCGATGTGAGTTATAATGTTGACTATATTGAGATCTCCAACAGTTATATTTTATTATATATATATTATGTTATTATACCTATGTTATATAGTTGTGTTAATTGTTGTATATTTGTGTGTATTTGTTTAAAACATTTTCGTTACATTAGTATGTAATTTAACTTGCATTTAAAGCTATATTGTATTGTATATTTAACTATGCTGTCTACTGAATGTGTTTGCTGAATATGGATCTGTATCTGTCATGTATAAACACCAACACATCATACCGATGTGATGAGTTATAATTTTGAAAATATTGAGTTCTCAATTACTTTTCTATTTAATGGAACTATTTCAAATACTTATACGATATCATTTGTGCTGAGTTTTTTTTTTTTTGATTGGTAGTCGTGAACATGATACTATGCAACTTGAATTATACATGACTTTAACATGTTAACCCACACTATATGCTGTATCATTATGAGAATATGTAAATACTCAAGCAGATCTTTGCATGAAGAAAGTGAAATCATTATCTTAAGATTTCGCTGTCTCAAACATTCAATTGGAAATATTGTTTATTTACTTGGATCATCATCTATAATTGTGTAACAATACTTTAGTACCTTTAACTTGTGTTTGGCAATATCAGTTGTCCGTGACTTTCGGACTTGTTTACATGTAATGTATAGTATTGTCAATGATTATTTTGGGACAAGTCATGCTTGTTACATTTACTTATGGTTTTATTATCAAATTAGCAGTTCGTTTGACAATTATACATACATATTGAACATGATATTTTTGAGAATATCGAATTGGCGAAAGACCAAACTGAAAAAATGTCGTTCTTGAAATCACAATAAGTGTATTATAATATCATGCAGCGACAACATATTTACACATGATTATGGCTGATCTGCAGTATTACAATATAATATAATTTAGACCAGATTTATACGAAGCTAGCAAGGGCCAAGGATCTCATCCAACCTGTCGGGGGAGCTCAGGTATACAAAATAATGATTAGTTTGTCACACTCGTCGTTAGAGCGCCCAGTGTGTGAACTGTGACACAATGGTTGAAGAACGCCCTTTTCATTATCTGTGGATAACAATTTTCCTCTCAACCATTGTGACTTGAACATGCAGCTCAGTCTAAGACTTACATTATACTTATACTGCATTTTCACATAACGCATTTGGTAGTTTTACTAAAAAGTGTTGTAAAGTAGCATTTACGACAAGTTTTGTAACATGTAATGTTTACCAGCAGGAACCCGATATAAACTGCTTCGTAGGGGTCATGTTGTCATATTTGTCTGTATCGTTTAATTTGAGATGATTTGTATTGTGTTAGTAATGTTGAAATATATACATGAAACTGAAAATGACAAATATACATTTCCCAGTTGTTTCATATATTTTACTTTCGAATTAAATACATGTTGTATATTGTGTTGTAAAATAGTATTGTTGTTTGTAAAAGGGGCAATATATCTGTACCCTGTCGTTCAACAGACAATACGTGCTCATTATTTAATAAATTTGATGTCGCTCGTGATTTGAAGCTTTGGAACTGAATGCCTCCTTTAGATACAGGTGTTATGGTTGAACTTTAGGTCCGTG
This sequence comes from Echinarachnius parma, assembly GCA_037951105.1. Classification (NCBI taxonomy): domain Eukaryota; kingdom Metazoa; phylum Echinodermata; class Echinoidea; order Clypeasteroida; family Echinarachniidae; genus Echinarachnius; species Echinarachnius parma. Next base: position 25,447 of record JBAMJV010012688.1, read on the forward strand.
GCATACATTGATAAGTTAAAATAATGTGTCAATAGCAATATTATAATTATGTAAACATTACAATTTTAGTATTTTGCATTTATATTATTCGGCAAAGATGATTTTCTAAACTTTAATGATTGGTGGATTTCCAGGAAACATACTTGGAATAGACAACTAAATGTTCATGCTATGATATGTTTCATACTTATTTCATTTTAGAAGTGCAATGATCTAGTATATGTACTATATGTACCATGCTAACATTACTAAGTAAACTACCAATATTCTGAATTTACTTTTCATTTATTAATTTGTTGTGGTGTACAATAATTTGATTGTTGATACTATAATACGCATGATACTGTCATACGTTGCTATAAATAATTTACACTGAAACAAACAGACGTTTCTAAGTTCCCACAGATCTATAAATGTAAATAAGATGCTAAGAAATTAAAATAATTTGCCCCGTCTCTTTTATGTAAACTATTGTTGTTGTTGTTGTTGTTTTTCGTTGCCGTCGCTGCTGCTGTTGATGTTTATGTGGATGGTGTTGGTATTGTTGTTGTGGTGGTGGTGGTGCTAGTGGTGTCTAGGTGGTTGTAGTTGTGGTTGTTTACGTGGGATGGGGTGGTGGTGGTACGTTGCAGTGGTGTTGCAGTTCGCGGTGGTACGTGGTAGTGGTGATGGTTATGGTGGTGATAATGGTGGTGGTGGTATTGGTAGTGGTAGTAGAGGTGGAGGTGGTGGTGGTGGTGGTGGTTGTAGAGGTGGTGGTGATGGTGGTGGTGGTAGTAGTAGAGGTAGTGGTAGTGGTGGTGGTAGTCGGATGGTGGTGGTGGTAGTGCTAGTGCTGAGGTATACAGATGATATGGAAGGTGCAGCGTAGCATATTTTTCAAAGAGGTGTACGGTTTACTTGAACAGGAATATCAATGCATTCGTTACTGATTTCCACAAATGATTCCATTTGAAAATTATTTTAAATTCTGCAATACAATTAATCTGAACAATACGAATAGAACCCATGTCAAACTCCCTAAATTAATTCTGAATGAATTAAAAATACCAAGAAATGTTGTTATCACTATTTCTTTTTTATTACAATAATTAGGATTTTGTTTGCAAATCAGTTCAATTTATACACATGCCTTTGTATGTTGCAAGTATTTTATAGTACATCATACACTGTCTTAGAGTCACGAGTACGAAGCTGATTATGGCCCTGGAGTATTGGTCCTTCATCAAGACATATATTCCCAAAATGGGAGACTACGTAATTGAAGTTAAATTCTGTGTATGAATAATCTTCTAAAAGCACATGAGCCTGTAGTATATCTAGGAGATGGAGGTGGTGCACATATTTTAGGTGGTGGTTGTAATGTAATCCAACACCCGAGTAACACTATTCTAAAATAACTTGAAGATCATAATTTGTTAAAAAGAACAAGGCGCTAACATTTCATCCAAACCTATCATTGAAATACTGTAGCGTCATTTACCTGTAACAAAGCATTAAACATGCAACGGCGCGCGACTCCTTAAAATATCAATAATAGCAAATGAACAAATATATACATGAATAGGTATAGATACATAAATACAAATATTAAAATAAACAGTACAATAAATAAACAAATAAATAATTATTAGAAAACATAGATAAATACATCAATACATTTAATACATTTAATAAAAAATAATGATAAATTAATCAAATAATATATAAAAGAGTAAACAAATGTAGAAATAAATTAATATATAAATAAATTAATAAATAAATAAATAAATATAAAACAAAAAAACAATACAAAATGTTATATTTGTAAATGCACAGAGACCCCACCTTTGTTTCGCTCGTCTATAAAATAGCCCCTGTTGTGGCTACACTAATACACAAACGACATTTTGATCAGTCTCCTGGAAAGTGTAATGTGCCGAAGAACGTTGCTAGAATATTCATTTTTTTACCATAAACAACCACTATATGATTTAATGTTGTGTTGGAAGTAAAACATGTTTGCATTCTTTATTATCGTTGATATCGTTTAATATACTATTTACTATTAACAGGGTACGTTTGGACTATGGATAGAGAGGTAGCGGGTCAAGTGGAGAAGCCAAACATGACCAAATATGCACATACAGGGCGTATCAAAAAAAGCGTTACACTTTGTGAAAAATCTGTCAAAATTACATTTCAAAATATTTTTAAGGTTTGTTCATGTCGATAGATGCCCAGTAGTCTCATCTATCAAATTCCACTAACAAAACAAATTTTCGTTCACGCTTGGGCGAACATTGACTGTTTTTGTCCAGAGTGTGAAAATGACTTGCGCCAAATTTAAAGAAGAGGGAAAATTAAAACCAGCAGTCCGAATAAGTACTTCCCATTCAAACAAATTGCTCTTTGCCAGAAAATACCTAGGACTAGCATAACCAGTGGCGTACCCACGATTTTTCAAGGGGGCGTGGGAGGGGGGGGGGGGTCTTTCTGTCAGCGGAAAGGCGAGGGGGGGGGGGAGGGGGGTAGTCGTATTTTGTTGAAGGCCGAGACGAAGTAACTGCAAAATTGTCATGACCAAGACCGGGTCCGGTCCACAATTTTCGAGGACAATACCAAGAATCAGGTACGCGGGAGAGGGGGGGGGGGGGAGGGGGGGGAGGTAGGTGTGTAGTCGTAGAAAATGTTCGCAGGCCAGACAGCAAATCTTTTGACCATTTTCGAGACCGAGGCCAGGTCCGGTCCACAATTTTCAAGACCAAGACCCAGTGGTTGAGAATCCTGTAAGCGAGGGGGGGAGGGGGGGGGGGGGGGGATAGTCGCGCACATTTGTCGACATTTTCGAGGCCGAGACCACAGTTGTTCACACTTTTCGAGGTCGAGACCATAAAAAATGACAGTCAAGACCATTGACATTTTGGTCTCGAGAACAGGTAAAATTTGAATAGTGGGGGGGGGGGGGGGATAAACCCCCAAAACAGTTATTTTGTTGACCCCACCCCCCCCCCCCCCACCCCACCCCCCCCGGGTACGCCTATGATCATAACATAATCTTAAATTTATGCAACGGAGCAATTTGTTTGAATGGGAGTACTTATTCGGACTGCTGGTTCAATTTCTCTCTTCTTTCAATTTGGCGCAGTCATTTTTCACACTCTGGACAAAAACAGTCAGTGTTCGCTCAAGCGTGAGCGAAAATTGGTTTTGTTAGTGGCACTTGATAGATGAGACTATTGGGCATCTATCGACACGAAAAAAAAATTCAAAATATTTTGAAAATGTAATTTTGACAGATTTTTCAAAAGTGTAACGCTTTTTTGATACGCCCTGTAGTAGTCATGATTCGAAACTTGATGGTTGGATGATATGTGCACGTGCTAACGTTAACGTTAACGATGTCCCCAATAGGGGGGGGGGGGGAGGGGTCGAGGGGCTGTTCGCTGGCTCCGCCCTATGCTGGCTACGCCATATGTACACATGTAGCTGTTGCATGTGCAAATTGCTAGGGATATGGTTACTAGAGCTACATTAAATTGATATTGCAACAAACAATATAATTTCGGGTGCCATATTACTTATTCTCTAGAGATATTGTCAGATTATTACAAAACAGATGCAAAGGGCGCGATTACAGACCAACTGGACGACACTACCCATGTAGCGATTGGAATCATTGTCCAGAATTCTCACCAGCATGGCCGATAGTTTAAACTTTGGTCCAGGCTTAACAAACACAAAATGCCAGATTATCATTTTGTATAAATAATGATCTAGCTTACGTTAAATTTGTATACATTAGTAAAATACTAGTAATTGAACTAAATATTATTATATATATATGAAGGTGAATTTATTATGAACATTGACAATTTAACACAGCTCAAAATAATCAGTAATGTAATTGAAGAGGGCAAAGCTCAACCTGTGCCAATATGGGTAAATTTAAAATTATTCTATAGATAATTATAGTATACCATAGTAGTAGAGATAACCTTGTAATCGTCGAGTTTTGAATAATACTGTGATATCTTATTATGTTTTGTTTTACTAGTAAATGAAACCACAGTTTAAAATGTGTATAAAGTTCATGCATTTTGTTTATATTCAAAGGAAATGATTAACAGTTATCTAATTTTAATACAAACAATAACATAACTATTTTTCATAAACTGGATCGTCCTCTTATTTATTTTGCAATTCTTTTATACGTAGTGTTTCATTTACAATGATTGGTATGCTTTTGTTCTGAGAAATGTACAATTACCTAACATCAGCACAATCAGGGTGGACAAAGTACAAAGGGAGTGACCTATAGACAAGCGAACGTGTAGCCAGGTGGTACCATCTTGTTGTTCTGACTTCATCAGTATTAATGTTTAAATTGTACATATTTTCAAATATACATGTAATATGATCAAACTAAAACTTGCAACACACAGGCATTACATTTAATTGCGATATTGGAATAGCCTTTTTTAAATAATGAACTGTTTCATGCATAAACAAGTACCAATCAATCTTGTGGTGGACCCTTATTTTGTTTTTAGTTGTCTGTACATAGCGCGGTTTGACCATTGTCCAATTACGATCATTAACTGTCATGAGCAGTATACGACAAGAAGGGGATCAGTCAAGCAGTTCATACAGCTCGATCCTCACTAGCTGATTATAATTAAAAAGGGAAATGGACGATTTATAACAATGCCATTATGATGATTTTTGGCACCGATGTGACCGTTTTTTAAATATGTTAAACCATTCGATGTTGGATGAGCTAATGAGGAGTAACTGATAAATAGTAAGACCAACGTACACATTATTAAGCACTGACTAATTGCATACAGTCCCCGTTGTATGTCCCCCTTTGTTAAGAGCATAGAGAGCTAATACGTTGATGCTGAAACATCATCGTAAAGACCAAACTGTACAAATAATGAATCGTGTGATAACATCAGAGGTGCAAACAACGGACATTTAGTTGATAAATATAGGCCACTAATTCAGACAGATAAGAGGCATGAGGAACGGTTGCCCCTCCATTTGTGAATTATTATCATCTCACTGCTACCCATGGACATCCCCCCCCCCCCCTTTCTTTGCACAAACATTGTTAATACACATTGGTGGGACACATTCTTTTCACTGGCCTGAGGCATCTATAAGTAAGGAGGTTTCATGACTTATAATGACGGAGGTCCCTGATTCAAAACCGATTAATATCCTCCAATTCAGGTGTTGATAAGTCATAGCGTAGCTCTCTTTCATAACAGCTCGGACCAGTATGCTCCCTAGGGAGTTGAGATGGTGAATATATATGGAGATATATTGTTGGCCAATTTCCGCGGCCGAGACCAGTGGTTGAGAGTCGTGTATAAAGCGAGGGGAGGGGGGGGGGGGGGGGGTGTCTGTTGAACATTTTTGAACCAGAGGCCGAGAACTTTAACAATTTTCGAGGCCGAGACACAGGATTCTTTACAATTTTAGAGGCCGAAACCAGGATCCCTTCAAAATGTTCGACCCCCCCCCCCCCCCCTAAACAAATCCATTAATTTCTTGGTCAAAGGGGGGGGGGGGGGGTGAAACACCCCCCCCCCCCCCCCCCCGCGGGTACGCCTATGCATAATATGACAATCTTGCGTTATTGAACTGTACCGACAGACCAATGTTAATAATGCACCTTTAAATAGTGTACTTATAAATGGACTCGGTGCGCTATTTACTCTCCATAATTATATAAAATGTCACGTCTTATATATGGCACCGTCTACAATCGTACTGGATGCGCCTCTAAGATTGCATTAACATTATCAGGTAAACAGCTTCTGTCACGCACATATCTCCCTTCGAAGGATTAGTATAACTAATACATTATTACGTCGGAATACGCTGTTCATGAGAAAGGGGGGGGGGGGGGGGGCTGAGGTTTCTTGGGCGAATAGTTATCCTTTCCGCCTTTTTATCTGAAAAAACACACACAGGTAAATGGATCTAAGAGGATTGTATGTTTTGGATGGTTAGGTCGCAAAATAATAAGATTATGCCCAAACAATATGTTTTGCCCCCAAACATTATAACTTGGCCGGGATACGGTAGTAGAAGTTTTCTCGGATATAGTATAATTTGCCAGAATGTGACATGATTTTACCGAATCTGCTGCTGCAATTGCTTTTTACCCGAGTATGGTCATTGTAAAAAAAAACTCCAGGGGGGCTGCCGTCCCCCCCCCCCCCCCCCCTCCGACCCCAATCCGCCTTCTACGCCTATACGATTGATAGTATATCATTCTGCTCATTGCCATGTTATGAGTGGTGGTCGCTCAGTCACGTAATGATGGGTAGACGTTGCCTTCTTCCGTCATATTAAGTTTTAGCTGCTGTGTCAAACTTATTTTAAGTTGCTATATTCTACTTTTTAGGATTGTCAGTGCTTAGTTGGATGAATATCACGATGGAGGTAGGTAACATTCTGCGCTGAATTAGTTTGTCTGACATTGTAGATTTTCTAATTTCGTAACAGACATGACAGAGAGGACAAATATACAAGGCGGAAGTAATCGTCGACATACATATTTGTATGTATTTGTATTGCTGATGAAGTACATAAATCAAACGTACGATCGTCGAAATAATTTCCAAGCAAAGACAAATATTTTGGTGAGTACATTTCACAGTTTCATCAACTTGAAATATTTAATTAGACCTTTATTAAAATGGAAACTGTTCATGAGATTTGTCATTTTATAATGATTCTGAAATAAGAAGTAAACAGAAGAATCATGGGCATATTATCGCGATTGTGAGTATTGGATCAATTAACTACATGAAGTACATATTTATCAGATATCGTTTTTTGTAGTGTATTATTGCATACAGTTGTGCTCAGTTCATGGTGGGGGAAATAAAACTGAGCTTTGGAAATCCCCCCCCCCCCCCTTCCAACACAAAATCAATAAATAAAAAGAAAAATTAATTCAATAAATAAATAAATAAATCATTATGATAACAAATTAACTAAACAGATAAATACAACATGAAAATAAACAAATTCAAAACAAAATGAAAATACAACGTACATTACTTTTGTTTCCATATTTGTTTTATTTAACATTTTGATACATAATGTACAATAGGTACTGTATTTAGAATGATTAAGCTGAATATGACTTAAGGTCAAAATCAAAAATGCCTTCTGAAATTCAGCACGTTGATATTTTGTACTTGAGTTTATTTTAATTGTTACTTTAAGGGGCATTTATGTCCTTTATTACAATTTTTTTTATCGCATAACGAAAGAGGCAAATGCCAATATATTAAGAGCAGCCTTTGCCCAAAGGTCTCCAAATCATGATTTAGTTGCACCCACAGGGTGCAGGAAAGGTGGAGAAGATTCTCGCGGGGAGATTTTCTCGTTCTTTAGCTTTTCTCCATGGCAATTCTAATTATCTTTGCCTATCGATCCATTGCAGGTCTACATCGATACAGGTATGGACGCGACCCACACAAATAACTTTGTGAACGGAGTTCAGGGACAAGACAGATTAGCACCATGGCGAGTGCACCTCCCTCCACCAGCAGGTATATACGTTTATAAGGAATAATTATATCGAATTATACACATGTCATACTCTCATAATGTACACACGTTACCACTGTATAATCGTACTTTTGTATTTTTATTTCATTTACTTTATTCACTTTCATAATAAACAAGAATCGTCAAAATAGTAAATTTAATAAATCCCTGTTTTGGTTTACAATTATAAAACAAATATCAAATTAAATATAATATGTAATTCACATGAAATTACTAAACAACATCCAACATGGCAATGTGCCATGTTTATAACTTTGATGATGCTATATGGGATAATATCAACATTTTTGTCCAAAGTATTGCCGAGTTTTGTACCATTCAGTAGCATTATTATTTTGTTTAGCTGTTTTATCCATATTTGAAGGGCTAGCAGAGTTCTGGTCAAACTGATTTTAGGTAACCCAAAACTTCCACCATAATCATTAACAACTAATAATTATAACTCAACCATGCCCCGAAAACTAACGGCTGAGTCAGGAATATGTTACTATTCCAAAAACAGTCGTTAAAACACAAGAGGGCGCTCTCTTAAATAAATCGTTTTATGAGAAATTGTGAATATTTTTACATTTTGTTTCAATATTCATTCAAAAGAGAGATCATCGACAACTTAACAAAAAATTGTCCAAAGATGTTAGGCCTAATATTAATATTTTTGTATAATTATCTACTTGAATAAAGGTGGGTTCCACATTAAATTAGATCGGATATATGTATTGATATTTCTCCTATTTATGAACCGAATTTTATCAAACAAAGTTAGTTAGTTTCATCTATGAAATCACGGTGCTCTTACAAATAATGTACATGATAGCCTACTTGTTTATTCATTACCTCACAAATTAAGTATTTATTGAAGCTCCCTCTAAAACTGACCTTCTCGCCATTGGGGGGGGGGGGGGATTATTCGTCATTTTGACCATCTCTGGCGAGGGAGCGAAGCGACAACCACAGCAGCGTGCCCGGGTTTTTTATGGCTGAGGGTGTGTGTGTGGGGGGGGGGGGGGGGGGGGGTTAGGGGGCCCCCAAAGCTTTTGAATTCAGCTGTTTAGAAATTGGAAGATTATTAAGTGTACATTGCAAGCATCATGTTATGAGCTGGGCTTTGTCCATATGAACTTTAGCCTGATTGATACAGTACATATTTGCAAGCATTCTGATGGAACCCTGAATAGCATCAGTCCTGGGATACCCATATTAGGAAGCTTATTGGCGGTCCAGCGGGCGCAGCCCCCCGGAAGCTTTGGGATTTGTAATATCCAGATATAAATATGTTGTCTATATGTAAATATAGAGTTAACTATTCTTTAGTTAATTGGCTTTTGATTTAGCTGTTTAGAGATTGGAAGATTATTAAGTGCACCATTGCAAGCTGCTGCTATGATGAGGGGCACTGTCCAAGTATGGATGAATTCTAGTCTGATAGATAAATACGGTCGATTGCAATCATCCTGATGGACCCCTGAATAGAATAAGTCAAGGGATACCCACATTGGAAAGCTTATTGGGGGTCCAGGGGGCGAAGCCCCCCGGAAGCTTTGGGATTTGTAATATCCAGAAATACAATTATCTATTGAATAGTTAGCTCAATTTTACTGAGCGAAGCGCAGACGCACAGTGGGCCAGGATCGCCTGAAAGTTTGCCAAGAGAGAAGTCCTGAATAAAACTATTTAATGAGTACAGGGCTGGGACTGGGTCAAATAACCTTAATGGGGGTTCCAGGGGCGCAGCCCCCGGAAAATTTTGGATTTGGGCAGTTTAGCATTATCAAAAAGTGGTTTAAAGTAGACTATAGTAACAACTTCCATTCATGAGAGGGGGCAATGCTTCTAAATTTTAATGTTATTATGTATTTTTGAACCCCAAATATTGGGGGGGGATGATAATACAGGCCATCCCCCCACCCTGAAATATTGGGGGGGGGGGGGGGGGAAACCCCCATCCCCCCCCCCCCCCCCCGTGATCGACGCCCCCTGAACAGATCCACATCAAACAAAATAATTCACCTTCCAGAATCAGTGCGATACAATTTGTTTTACATTAGTGACAAGCGTATGATAAAACATCCAGTTCATATTTTATTCAATTTAAATTGTGGTCAACAAATCTTTATCTCATTATAGGACCCCGGCCACATTCAGTTAACCAAACCATGCTTACTGACAACATCATATTAACAATAGCTGAAGAAGTTCCGTTCAACAAATATGAGCGCCTTGGTGTCAAGCTTGGGTTCAGTTTGAGTAAGGTCAATACTATCCTACATCAGCACTTGAACAACTATGCACAAGCTGCATCGGAACTTCTCAATTGCTGGAAGACTGAGCATGGTGCTGGACCTAAGCAGGCAAAGAAGCTCCGAGAAATCCTGATGATGACAAGACTAGGGGAGCTGGCTAAGAAAATTTCGACATCCTCTAATCAAGGTATAATATTATAGGTTTTCCCATCCCTTTTCAAACTATCGTCAATCAAATTCAAACAATGCTAACTTCAATTTCGTCCCGAGAAGTCAGGAAACTGCAATTGCTACATTCGATTTAGTCATTTACCAATTCGAATTGATTAATGGTCATTCAAATTCAAAATTTGCTCATTCGAATTCGTCATTTTGCAATGGAATTCGTCCCGACTGGTCATAAAACGCGCAATGTGAAGTTCGAATTGGTCATTGATCATTCGATTTCCAAGACTTAGTCGTTCAAATTCGTCACGTATATAGTGTGGTTGCCCTGGTTCATATGTATTTCCCTATTGTAGCTCATACAATTCATTTAAAAATGAATAACTTCAATAATAAGTGTTTCTAAAATCATCAACTGATCACAAAACAATTCATTTCGATATTGCAATTCAAAAAACGATAATTGACAAAAGGTCTGATTGATTGATTCATTCATTCATTCATACAATAAATTTGTGTTGGGAGACACATTAAAATATCAAGTGTTACTCCACATACGAAAACCGTTCAATATAAACAATATACTAAAATTGTGTGAATTTTTCGGGACACAAAACAAACATAGACATTGAGTTCAAAATTAACAAAAAATAATAATGAAAGGATGATGAAACAAAGTATAAAATACAGCTTTCCATGTTGTTGGACGAATTTGAATGGGAAATAAAGAAATTGAATGCACAATGACGAAATTGATCATCACGTAGTACATCGGCTGAAGCGATTGACGAAATCGAATACGTTTTGACTAAAATGATCGGTACAATGACGAATTTGATTGCAAAAGAACGAAATTGGGTGCGCAATGACGAAATCGAACATTACATATGACCTGCGAAAGATTTTCTGGACGAAATTGAAGTTAACAATTAATGAAATTGATTGACGATTGTTTGAAAATGGATGGGAAAAACCTATAGTAGTGCTTGTACAGGGGCGTATAAAAAAAGCGTTACACTTTTGAAAAATCTGTCAAAATTACATTTCAAGATATTTTAAAGATTTGTTGATGTCGATAGATGCCCAATGGTCTCATCTATTAAGTGCCACTAACAAAGCAAATTTTCATTCACGCTTGGGGCGAACACTGACTGTTTTTGTCTAGAGTGTGAAAAATGACTTGCGCCAAATAAAAAGAAGAGGGAAAATTAACCAGCAGTCCGAATAAGTACTCCCATTCAAATAAATTGCTCTTTGCCAGATAATTCCTAGACTAGCATGACCAGTGGATACCAGTGGCGTACCCGGGATTGTTCAAGGGGAGGGGGAGGGGGGATTCTGTCAGCGGGGGGGGGGGGGGGGGGGAGGTAGAGTCGTAGAAAAATGTCAAAGCCGAGACGAAGTACCTGCAAAATTGTCAAGACCAAGACCAGGTCCGGTGCACAATTTTCAAGGCCAATACCAAGACCCAGTGGTTAAGAATCCGGTAAGCGGGAGAGGGTGGGAGGGGAGTGGGTGGGGGGGGGGGGGGGGGGAGGGGGGTAGTCATAGACAATTTTCGCAGCCGAGACTGCGAATTTTTGACATTTTCGAGACCGA